>QLIY01000859.1:11100-70748 GCA_003260075.1 Phallusia mammillata | reverse complement strand
AATGATGACAAGTTGGAAAGAAACGCATCAGTTTAATTGAGTTGAGTTGAACCCCCCCCCCGTTACATCGCAAGTCTTTGTGAATGCAAGCATAGTCAGTTGTGCAGTTACTTTGTTTTGTAACAATCGCCTTCAAACTTATCAGCTGGACAAGTGCAATTAATTGCATCACCCCAATCTCCACAGTCATTAATTCCATTACATTGATCGTTTTTGTTAATGTAACCATATCCAGTTGTACAGTTCTTTGTTTTGTGACATTCACATTCAAACTTATGAGCTGGACAAGTGCAATTGACTTCATCACTCCAATCTCCACAGTCATTACTTCCATCACATTGCCTGTTTTTGTCAACGCAACCACCATTGCCAGTTGTGCAGTTCCTTGTTTTGTGACATTCACATTCAAACTTATGAGCTGGACAAGTGGTGCAATTCACTTCATCACTGCCATCTATGCAATCTATCCTTCCATCACATCGGTATGACTCCCACATACACCCAACAAAACCTTTACAAGTTGTGTTGAAGCAGTCACACTGAAACATGCCTTTACGACAAACCTCACTTAACTCGTCGCTCCAATCCCCACAGCCGTTCAACAAGTTATTTGTCCACCACATATCAATACATCCTGGTTCGTCCCCACAACGACCAAACTTGTGACAAGCACATTCGAACATTGAAAAAGGGCAGGTGCAGTTGGGACCGCGGTACGGTTTCTCGCACACCGAGAGATTTTCAGGTTCTGTAAAAAAAAATTGCAAAATAAGTTTTACAGAAAAGTAAAATGATGACAAGTTGGAAAGAAACGCATCAGTTTAATTGAGTTGAGTTGAATTTAATTTGCTACAAAACATGTGCTATTAACTTTTAGATTGATTTTGATCGAGGTAAGCTTACTTGTATAAGGTCGAGGAGCGAGACTGAAATCCTCGCCCGGACATTCACCTTCCGCGCATCCGACGAAAAACAATAGAAACAATCACCACAGCATGTTTACGATTTCTATAACTTAGCTGCAGTGTAAAGTACACAGTGACGTGCTTTGCTTTAGCGCAGCACTACAAGAATTAAGTAGTTTGGTTTTGTTTCACCGCTCAAGATTCAAAAAGAAATAACTCAATCGTTAGCAATTGTTTATTTATGCTTGTTTGAACCTTTCGTTATATAATCAGCTTCAAGTGAACCAACTTTGTGGCGTTTTGCATTTGCTATTGTTAAATGAGAATTGTATTATCTTAATTGTTTTATGTTGTAATGTTAAGTCATGTGAGAAACAACTGTAAGGACACGTCAACAACTCATCATAAATCTAACACCTATTATGTAACGAAATTATTACTCTAACGACAGTGTGTCCTTGCCCATATATTCGACTGCTTTTACTCTTGTACTAACACAAAGTAAATACGGATATAATGGTGCACAAATAGATTTCACTAAAGGATTACAACTTTACCCTACCAATCATAAACTAATACCACACTACAAGTGACTATTCACATGAAATCAAGGTAAGAAGCGACTCAAAGCAATTTGTAAGTTGGACTTAGCATGGGTTAACCTGCTCAGGGCGGCATTAATAACATTTGTCTGCTCGATAAGTTTTCCAGTTAGTTGAAAATGGTGGCCAAGCTCTGTAAATTTCTCATGTGCAAACGCCTGTCATATTTCCTATATGACCACATTTCGTGTCTGCACGCTGAAAATTTACTGCAACCCCCCAATCTTGCTTCCTGATTGATATTTATTGAGGAGCAATGCACAGGAGCACGAACTGGGAACTACCACGTTGATGCATTAAGTTTGCTTCCTGGTTCAACTTTCGCTTAGACTGTGATGTGATTTTGTTTACCGTAAAAACTAATTAATCAAAGAAAATTAAAACTGTCATGACACTGAAGTTAATATATGATCGTGAAGGACTATGATGTCAATTGTTTACTGCAGACAAAAGTAACAAAATAAAATCGTAACAAACTGCGACAGGAAATATACAATTTTGCAATTCAGTTGAATTAAACCGTTGAACTATTTGACTTCCTTGCGAGATTTGAGCGAGGTCGTCGAAATAAGCCAATTTCGTAACCTTTTAGGCGACACGTACCAATTTATTTGTTATTTTCATGTGTTTATGACCTTGCGAGCAACGGGATAAAGCGAGTGTGTTAACCAAATCATGTGATCAAACATAGCAACCTGATTGGTCGAGCTGTGTCACCTGACACGGTTTGTAAATTAGTTACAACTTATTAAACCACCATGACGCTGATTTGACGAGAAGCATGGGTCTGTTTTTTCGCAACAAGACGCTCCGGCTCGGCGAGAAAGTTAGTACCACGTTTATTTTACTTCGGATCTCCACTTTGTACAGTTTAAATCTTTAACTCGTTGAAAGGTTTTAAATTTTATTACGTTCCCTTCCACAGGTGTAAGAACTTCGTGGTTAGGTAAGCATTAGTTAATACACAACAAGCAACATGTTGGGTAAGTTATTATGAGCGCAAAGGCCTTTATTTAAGCATCATCCATCCGCAGGCAAAATAACACCAAGAAGCGAGCATTGGAAAATACAATTTGTCATGAGCGCAAAGCATTCTTCCGCTGGTATTAAAGTTTACACAACAAGCACGCATGCTAAACCGGAATTAGACTTATGGTGAAATTACGAAACAAAGTTGGCCGAGTATGAAGTCAAGCCCGAATCAAATCTGTTTTTTTTTCAAACTTGAGCATGGAAAGCAAGTTGAGCTTTGCAGGACTTGGAACTGGCTGGGTGAATTACAAGGGCATGGAGGCTTATTTTTACATTGTCAACCATAAACAACAAATACCATGCGTAGTTTGTAGCTTCGAGTTATAATTTCATGAGTAAATTTTGCAGGTACAAGTTTAGTTGTGTTGGGATATTATACAATGTTGTGTTATTTCAGCTGAGTGGTGGCATTTTTTCAATTTCCTTTTTGACTATTCGTCAACCTAACGTTTTCAAATCTCTCAGACAATACAGGAAATACCAATATCGTATTGTTGTGTCTCTACTGCCTCCCGCTGGTCGTCTTAGTTCACGACTTAGTACGCACAACAAACGTTTCCTAACCACTTTGTATATTCATTCATAGCGCAAATTAGCCTTTATAGTTAAGTTGAGTTAATTTTGCACCGTGAAAAAAATCGTAGCAACACAATTGCAATAAAATATTCACCGAGTCGGATATAGTAACATTTTTTCTTAACTTAAACGAACTCATTATAACTAAGCGCTGGTAACATTATGTGCATTTGGTTGTTAACTTGTCGTAGATTTATGGCTTGTTGGTGTATAGCCTACATAAGCATTAAGGGCCCGTTTACTCGGGCCCTTAATGTTTAATTATTTCTGTCTGGTTTCGCTCTTGACTGATTTCAGCACTCTTGTCTCGTAGAAATGAGCGAGCGATCGCCTAAGAAGCGTTTTTCTGCATATCCAGCAGTTAGAACCTGTCCAAATTGGTTTGTGTTATCGCTGTGTACGGGTTTCTGATTTGAAAAAGTTGGTTTATTTGCCAACTATAATGGTGCGATATTTGCCTCAAATTGAAATCATTTTGCCCCCCCCCCCCCCCCCCCCCCCCCCCCCCCCCCCCCCCCCCCCCCCCCCCCCCCATTTTTTGTGTTTAAATTTTGTAATTAAGTGCATTTAAAATTAAACTTTCTACCCATCACAGGCGACAACATGCTATAAAAACATAAAAGTAAGATAAACATGCCACCAATCTATACAACAACATCCCAAACAATCATGCATGATTACCAAGATGCAAAATCATGTTTACTAAAAATATATCTAATTTAAATTCATACACAGATTTTTCGAATTTCGGCGTCACTAAACATAGTGCAAACGGGCCTTAGGGTTGGTTACGAGTGAATATAAATGTAAGAGAAACGTTTTATTGCTGATCACAGTACAAGTGTGTTGAACTAAATTATTTTATGCTGATTTTAATCCAAGTTGACAAGCTGAATTTGTATTCTGTCTAACAAAGTTGCTCTTCGTGTCCTCTCAAGCACAGCATATTTGTGGAATTGTGCCAGGGTGCAGAGTCAGATTCTTGCCTGGTTCTTTGACGTACTTTTGACGTACTTTGACGGACCCAGAATTTTGTAACTTCGAATATTGAGTCCGAATCCTGAAAAGTCATTCGTTTCAAAATTTACAACAGTTTTCCAATCACAAAAGAGACTATAATAAGGATTGCCATACGTCAGGATTTTCCCTGACATGTCAGGGAATTTAGTCTTTAAATCTGCGTCAGGGATGAAATGTTAAAATGTACTTAAATGTCAGGAATTTAAGAAGAAAATATAGATATACTATGAAATTAATGTACCAACGGAGTAAATTTCTAGTAGTTAGCTACAACCGCGTCTATGTCATGAAACGTAGAGGTAAACTGGCGGCGGGCAGGTTAACGCACACGATGACTCTTTCATTTTGCAGTGAGTGTGCGCGCGTAACAATATCTGTTTGTTACTAATTGTCTAACAACACGCGTAAAATGCAGAAATACAAATCCGCGTCTCAAGAATACACAGCGTTCGAAGCTATGTGGGAACGTGGGAAGTTTCATTTGCTTGAACTGTGTACCTAATATGCAAGGAGTTAACTAACAACAAAAAGTCGAATGTCGTAAGATATAAAAACGTTTTTACAGTGGCATTTTATATCAAATTTGAAAAAAACTTTAAAAGGGCGGCTCCCAGTGTTTTTTTTTTCTGTGACAATTTGAAATTGGTCCGAATNATAAAAATCCGCGTCTCAAGAATACACAGCGTTCGAAGCTATGTGGGAACGTGGGAAGTTTCATTTGCTTGAACTGTGTACCTAATATGCAAGGAGTTAACTAACAACAAAAAGTCGAATGTCGTAAGATATAAAAACGTTTTTACAGTGGCATTTTATTTCAAATTTGAAAAGGTCTTTAAAAGGGCGGCTCCCAGTGTTTGTTTTTCTGTGACAATTTGAAATTGGTCCGAATAGTTTTTAGACTGGCAAAGGTAGGCGACCCGTGATATATGTGCTTATTGTTTCCAGCTTAGCCTAATAAACTTAACCAAACAGAAGCCTACGCAGAAAGTTAATTAACAAGGATCAGAGTATCGTATCTAACGTTTTCTCGTGTCGCTGTCCGTGTGACTTTCGAATATTCTAATTTTATTCCGCAATAGAAGTAATTGGATCGAGAAAAAGGCTAACCCAATGGTTCTCAAACTGGGGTCCGCGGTCCTTTAGGGCTCCGTGAGGCAATTTTGCGGGGACCGCAAAAAGCTGGAAGTAATTCTATATTCTAATTTAGCGTCAGTTTGTGCAACTAACTAAGTTTAAATCAAAGTGAAATTGACAATCGACCGTCTCCATTGCCAAACAATAGGCTTTATTGCATGCCAAGTAACAAAAATGCAATTGTTCGCGCACAATGGTAATGCTTTGTCTTGTCTGTGACGTCATATTTGGATCGTTGTTATGCAGAATTTCACATAACTAGCTAAAATCCTGCAATCAATTTTCCTTTTTCTGAAAAACACATTCAGGCTTAAGGATCACAAGCCCTCGAAATAATGGCAAAGAGATAATGTTTAGAGAAAATAACGAAAAAGTTTGACAACCACTGGGTTAACGCAACTGAGATAAATTTTGGGATTGTGTATCATAAAATATGGCAACCCTACTATAATACATATATTTTTGTCTGGTACAAAGAGCCACCTATATCTTAGGGACCTTTAAGTTTACATTGCATTATTCTCTTGCCTCAGAAGAAAATTTTCTTCTTCAAACTTCAGTATAACTGTACAAGAAGAATCTGGAACATTTGTGTTGCATTTTTAAAATTCCCGCCAAAACAGGTAAACTCCCTTCCATAGAAACAGTATTCATTTTTAACACTTGTTAATTTTGCTGCAGTTTTGCTGATATATTGATAAGTACGATTTAATGTGACTACTTTAGCGATATATCACGTTTGATAGCAGTTAGTAAGTTTTACATAGCAGTAGTCAAAAATATAGGTGAGTTAGTAAGGTAAGAATTGTTTTGTTGAACGACACTTAAAACAAAATGACATTATAACCAGACAGTCATCAAGCAGGAAGACTCAGAGCTTTTTTGTTACCACTTGTTTTGTTGTGTAGTAAAACGAAAAATAATTGCATTTAGTTCCCATTTTGTTTAATGGATTGAATTCCTTAAAACTAGTCTTGACTTTTTTAGTGAAGCAATTCAACTAATATTTAATTGAACTTATTACATCAAATCAAAAGGCGGTTTTGTTAAGTAATGTTTAGGACTGGCAGCTTTTTTTTACCAAAATATGTACTTTTCTTCCCCCCCCCCTCTAATGAAATGAATTTTCTCGTTTGTAGAAATCAGCATTGGAATGAAGGGAATATTTTTACGACATAACAACTAACAAAAGTGAAAAATTCATTACAACAAGTATAAAGATCACACTGTGGAAATATCTACAGCGCTTTGTCTGAATTAAACACAGGTGCCTTTGAAATTTAAACCATTTATGTGTTGTTGAATCTTATTTTCCATCAGCAAAATGACCAAAGTATAACCACAGGAGCTTTTACCCTATACTGCTTTTACACAAGCACTGTAACCCATTGAATGCTATTTTCCACATTTGAAATTTCATCTTAAGAGGGTCTAGCTCAGTGGTTCCCAACCAGGGCCCATGGTCCCCCAGGGGGGCACGAGCTGTGTTCCGGGGGGCCACGGGCATAGATTCACAAGAAACACCCACTAAAAGTAATTTTAACTTTAACTTTATTCCCGAATTTAATGGACTATTCCACATGCTATTTGTTTATAGTGAGGTTTATCACGCTCATTTACTTTATTGGACCTGTTTTAGGCCAAAATTAATCGACCGCATTCCAACGCGAGATTGCTATCTACATTTTAAGGGGGCCACAGGCCCTACATGGTAACTTGAAGGGAGCCACGAGGCCACAAAGTTACTTTAAAGGGGCCATGGTCCACGAAAGGTTGGGAACCACTGGTCTAGCTCTTGTAAACTATACATGATGATTTATCCAGACTCTTTCAACTGTTTCTAAATCTGGATATTTGTGTACATATTGTTGTAAAACTCGTTCTTAATTACAGTGGTTATTTGTTCGTCAAAGGGCAAAATTAATTTCCATGCTGTTTTAAGTTGAGTTTATTTCGCTCGGTGAAAAAATCGTAGTAACACATTTGCACTAAAACATTCACCAGGCCGGAGATAGCTGCGCAACGTTGAGGCGTTAAAAAGCGCGACAAAGTAGAGGGCACAATTGGTGGAGATATGAGAAACGCGCTGCAGCTACACCGTTATTATAAGCGTTATGTGACGGGGACTCACATCAGAGCAGGGGTTCTTAACCAGGGGTACGTGTACCCCCTTGGGGTACGAAGCACTAAAGCAGGGGGTACGACATGCAGGGTGAAATCGTACAGTAATTCGGCATATTTGTAAAGAATGCGTAACAAGTTACTTTGTTATATGTCTAAAAGCTCAAATGGTACGAGTGCTAAAAAGGTTAAGAAACACTGCATCAGAGGGTGAGGTTGGCGCATTAGGACATTAAGACTGGGGGTGAAACGTTGATGGAACCAGTCAGGTTGGGACCTAACAGTCAACCACCCGTGTCAGGGAAAGAGGGTGGGGTTCGACTGGAAAAGAAACCACCAAAAGAAACCCTGCCGGATAGTTTCGAGCGCCGGAAGAAAGGGTGCAGAACACACATTGTGATGTCATTTGACTTAATTGTTGAAAATTCTAAACCTTAAAAACTAGTCGTAGTTCGCATTGGACTACATAAAAATAGATAACAGATCAACGTAAAGGAACACTTCCTTTAATCTTTGCACGAATAGTGAAAAGAAAAGAAAACAAAAAAAGTCGAAATTCAGAAGCAACACGTACTCGGTCGAGGGCATCGAAGGGGGACGTGGGTCGCAGTATCAAATCCATCCGGGTTGTTCGACAGCTGTCTGTAAAAATATTGGCAGCAAGTCAACTGCTCGAGCAATTACCAGACAACAATCACACAACGCAAGTGATTTTGTTAGTTAACACACATGCACACACATACTAAAACAGGTGTTTGTGACAAACCAAACTTTTATAGTGTAGGCTATAGGTGTATTACTAAAAAATACAGATTATAAATTCGTAGCCGAGAAAAAATAGTGGTCAAGTGGTACATCAACCGTGGTAACGCTATTACATAAATTATGTTAGTAGTAATAAAGTAGTAGTAGTGATAAAATAATAATAGACCTAGGTCCAAATGTGGCTGCTGGCACTATACAGTCAGTAACTAAAAACGCATGCTAGTTAGCCGGATCTGTAGTGAGACAAGGGTTGTCCAAAGGACCGATTATAAAAGGTGGTGAATGTGAACAAAAACTGATTTGTCATGCATGCTTATGTGTAGCAGTTATCTAAAAAAGTGTTGAGNCCGCGAGGAGTTCGTTACCGGGCCGTATAATTTTTCAGGTTAAATGCTATGAACATTTTGCCCATTTATTTCGGGGATGATAAACTAATTTAAGCGTTTTTATTGCTAAATATTTGTGGTTTTTTTATGACCGGTCCGCGGTAAAATTTTCATTTCAAAAGCGGTCCGCAGTGCAAAAAAGGTTGCCGACCTGGTGTAGGCTATAGGAGTATTATTAAAAAATACAGATTATAAAGTCGTAGCCGACAAAAATAGTGGTCAAGTGGTACATTAACCGTGGTAACGCTATTACAAAAATTATGTTAGTAGTGATAAAGTAATAAGAGACCGAAGTCCACATGTGGCTGCTGTTACTATACAGTCAGTAACCGAAAACGCATGCTAGTTAGCTGGATCTGTAGTAGAGACAAGGGTTGTCCAAATGGCCGATTATAAAAGGTGGTGAATGTGAACAAAAACTAATTTGGCATGCATGCATAAGTGTAGAAGGTATCTAAAAAAGTGTTGAACTTTGTAGCAAATGTGCGGTGTAGGAGTTTGCAAACAATCTTGCGTTTGAGGCGTTTCTTATTTCCTCAGGAATGCTATTCCATGTTTTGGGACCAATATATTTTATAGATTGTTGATTTTGGGTTGTTCGATAAAAGGGTTTAACAAAAGAAGACCTGGCACGCGTTTGTATATTGCTACAGTTTATGTTTAGAAAATCTTTAATATTTTAGTGCAATCTCAACTCAACGATTTAATTTAATAGACTATTTGTCCATATTGAGGTTTATTTTTAGCAAGAATTACCCAGATAGATCATGAACTTTACAATTTAGTTGAGTCTGCTGCATACATTTTTAGGTAGGGGTGCCACAGGTCTCATGGACGGGGTTACTAACAGGGGGCTATGGGGCCTGAAAGTTGCTTTTAGGGGGCACGGTGCATTAAAAGTTGAGAACCGCTGGTTTAGATTTTATATTTTTATGTGGTTTAACTGTTTTGTCTCTTCTTATGTTTGAAACAGCTCCTCATGAAAAGATTTTATTACCAGATCAAGTGTTTTGGACAGAAGCATTGGTTTGAAGCATTGTGTTTTTGGACAGAAGCATTGGTTTGTTATTTTTAGTCTGTGATTTTTATTATGTGAAACACTAACATACGCCTATCCTCAATTCTTACATATACGCCTCACGGGGGGGGGGTTTTTCCAAAAAGTGTTTTTGTTTTGTTATTTTTAGTCTGTGATTTTTATTATATGAAACACTAACATACGCCTATCCTCAATTCTTACATATACGCCTCACAAATGCTAGTATGTCCGATGTAAGCCTTATTCTAAACCAACCGGTTTAATACACCTGAGAAAAGGCTTTTGGAGAAAAACAAAACAAACGGAAAGAAATCAATACAGTTTTCAACAAAAACAGAGCAACAAAATAGCTTGGGGGGGGGGGTGTCCGATATAAGCCTTATTCTAAACCAACTGGTTTAATACACCTGAGAAAAGGCTTTTGGAGAAAAACAAAACAAACGAAAAGAAATCAATACAGTTTTCAACAAAAACAGAGCAACAAAATAGCTTTTCACATTTACCTATAGCGCTTGTTACATGCACGACTTGGACGCCTAAAGCGGGTTTCCTAGCCAGTTTCGTGCAGCCAATCATAGCGCCTGCTACATGCACGACTTTCAACGCCTAAAGCGGGCAGTCAATCATAGCGCTTGCTACATGTACGACTCTGAACACTTAGGCACGCTTAAAGTGGGTTTCCTAACCGGTTTTGTGCAGACAACGAAAGCGCTTGTTACATGCACGACTTTGAACGCTTTAAAGCCGGTTTCGTAACGAGTTTTGTGCAGTCAATCATAGCGCTTGTACATGTACGACTTTGAACATGCTATCAGCCATAAGCCACATCAGAAATCCCTGTCAAAGTTGGCTGCACGGGGGGGGGGGTCGGTTTCGTAACGAGTTTCGTGCAGTCAATCATAGCGCTTGTACATGTACGACTTTGAACATGTTATCAGCCATAAGCCACATCAGAAATCCCTGTCAAAGTTGGCTGCACGAAATGGGTTCGCAAACCCGCTTAGTAAACTCAAGTAAATCAAACACTACTCCACAATTTTTGCAAAATGTATTCGTTTAACGATGTAGAATTATTTCTTCTTCTTGACAGCTTTTTCTCTTCTTACTACTCTTGAATGCTTTCCAATATAATACGGAATATCCCTGCTATCACCACGTTGAATTTTTAGCCTAAGAGGTCCAGACCGTTGAATTCTCAAAGACTGTCTTGTAGGGCTTGGGCTGGATTCTTGCTCTTCAGTATGGGTGGCCTTTGATCTAGCTTTAGAGGCTGTTTTTGAGTTCGTTTTGGAAGTGGCTTTTGAGCTGGACTTAGTAGGGGAATTTAGGCTTACTTTAAGGGTCGCTTTTGAGCTCGATTTAGAAGTGGCCGGGGGGGGGGGCTACTCTTGAATGCTTTCCAATATAATAAGGAATATCCCTGCTATCACCACGTTGAATTTTTAGTCTAAGAGGTCCAGAGCGTTGAATCCTCAAAGACTGTCTTGTAGGGCTTGGGCTGGATTCTTGCTCTTCAGTAGGAGTGACTTTTGATCTAGCTTTAGAGGCTGTTTTTGAGTTCGTTTTGGAGCTGGCTTTTGAATTAGCCTTAGTAGGGGCCTTTAGGCTTACTTTAAGGGTCGCTTTTGAGCTCGATTTAGAAGTGGCCTTTGAGTTTTCTTTAGATCTTTTGCGGAGGTCTGTTTTCGCTTTCGAGATGGCTTTTAGGCTTGCCTTGGAGGCGTTTCTGACAGGCCTTCTTGTAGTGTTTACTTTAGGTGTTAATATGGGTATAGCCTCACCGTTTTGTATCTCGGGTGCACCTACTTTAGCAATGGAAATAACAGTGTTCAACCCAGCAAGCATATCACGCAAAACTGGGGGGGGGGTCGGAGGTTTGTTTTTGCTTTAGTTATGGCTTTTAGGCTCGCCTTGGATGCGTTTCTGACAGGCCTTCTTGTAGTGTTCACTTTAGGTGTTAATATGGGTATAGCTTCACCGTTTTGTATCTCGGGTGCACCTACTTTCGCAATGGAAATAACAGTGTTCAACCCAGCAAGCATATCACGCAAAACTTTTCTCGACCGCACAGAGTAAGTCATGTTTTGAATTTCATTCAGTTTGGTGACAATTAGTTCTTTAGGTTTTCCAGTTTCTTGGCTATCACTGTCACTATCTTCAGATTTCTTTTTTGTTTCTTCCGTAGATTCGGGAAGTTTCCGCTTAGCGCTTAGGTAGTAGTTCCTTATTGAGTCTCTCGTTGGGAAATATCTCCTGTTATTGGCTAGAGGTGGGTCTTGGTCTTTAAATAGTTCGTCGTTTACATATTTTCGCAAGAGGTTTTCAATGACTCTATAAGAACGTATTCCTTCTTTGGCAAATTGGCCAATTTTTTCAATTATGCTTTTGTCAATGGGTAACATCTCCACTGCAGCCTGAAATAAAACAAACGTTATACCTTGTTTAATGATGAAAATAACGGCCTAAATAGACTTAAAAGCGACATGCTTTATTGTTTAAACGTTTCGACAAATGCTCATGCCATCATCAGTGATATGCATTTGGGCCGTTATCTTCACCATTAAACTTATGAACAGATCCGTTATAGTGTTACAGAAATATATCAATTTAGTAAATAAAGTAGTATAGATCATACAGGGAAGTAAGATGTGATACGAGTGCTTTCTGCAATTCTGTAAAAAAATAACAAAAAACTTTTTGCACATTTTTTTAGTATTTCGTGTATGTTGGGGGGGGGGTGGTAACATCTCCACTGCGGCCTGAAATGAAACTTACCTTGTTTAATGATGAAAATATCGGAATAAATAGACGTAAAAGTGACATGCTTTATTGTGCAAACGTGTTGGCAAATGCTCATACCATTATCAGTGATATAAAGGGCAAAACAGTTACGCCCATTTAAATCACGTAAACGAATATTTTGTATTGGTTTGAATAGTTTTGTTTGTGTTCATAAAGACCAAATTTGTATAAAACACAAGTTGTCCAACCCATTGTTATGTTATACAGTCTTAAGGACGCCATTTTGTTTCCAAATTAACAGCAGGTATACGGAAAGACACATAAATTGTCTTTAAATTAGGCCCAAATGGGTATCTTGAGGCTTGGGATTGACTAGTCGTGAGAGCCCTAGAACAGTGGTTCCCAACCAGGGGGGAATTTTGTAATTTGTAGGGGGGAATGGGGGGGGGGGCAAAAGCAAACAATCACAAATATTGCCTGCATGATATTGTGTGAAAGTATAACTTGACAATGTTTGTATCACATTGTCACAAACAGGTAACAACGTCACAACAGAATGGACAACATGGTCTTCATGCAGTGAATCGTGTTACCAGGGAATACGATATCGACAGCGTTTTTGCAAAAGTTCCGATAAAAACTGCACAAGCTCACAAGTAAGATTTTACACAGATTACTCTAAGATGTTTAAATCAATCACACAACTAAAATTAAACCAATTATACCCTTCAGGTTGAACCATGCAACACAAACGCTTGCCTAAGTAACAACATAGCTTTCAGGGACATAGCTTGCAATGCAACTTGTAACAACACTGGGTGGATTAAACGCGCAAAATATTGTTTGGATCCTACGAAGCCGTTGAACGGAAGTTGTGAAACGCCTACATATTTTCCCTGTATCGGATCTTGTAACGCCACTTCGGGTTCAACGCAATCAACCCATCAAGTATCTTTTGTGTCAACTCCGACTAACCAACAGTCAACAACAGGTATTTTGGAAGGATAATTAGTAGCATGAAACCATGGCATTGCTATAGACGTCATTCTTATTTCTGTGGAAAATTACACACAGCAAGCACCGGGACTTCACATCAATGTAATAATGAATCCCGTTGTAAGAACCCTGATGAGTAAAATACGCATATTTCGTTAAAATTAATATTGACCTTTATTACACTGGACTCTCAAATTTTAAATGCAAAAAGAGCAACAACAACTAAATGTATTGTGTTTTGATTCACAGACTTGTCATGTCAATATAATCCATGGATTGCCATCGCAGTTACTGGGTGGGCTTTGTTGTTTGTTGTTGTTCTCTCAAACCTTGGTTTCGCATTTTATAAAAGGTGGGGGGGGGGATTATTGCAGCATATGAGCTGAGAAAAAGAGAGTTATCGTATAATCGATTGAGAGTTTAATTTCTGTTCTAAGAATTCCGTTGAAATTTTAATGTAAACGATATTTTAGCAAACTAAATTTGTAAGAGGAAATTGGTTTGAATATCGACTAAAAGGGTGCACTGGACAAAAAAGGTTGGGAACCACTGCCCAAGAAGGTAACCAGCCGATTTAAACACTTACATTGCCCATTGGATGGCCAGAATGGTTTTCATCAGATGGTAGAAGGAGTTTGAATGAGTGTTCCATCACTATGTTTGGGTTTTCATTTAGTGCTTTTTTAATGTCAGGGGGGGGGGGGGGGGGGGGGGGGGGGGGGGGGGGGGGGGGGGGGGGGGGGGGGGGGGGGGGGGGGGGGGGGCCTGGACAAAAAAGGTTGGGAACCACTGCCCTAGAAGGTAACCAGTCGATTTAAACACTTACGTTCCCCATTGGATGGCCGGAATGGTTTTCATCTGATGGTAGAAGGAGTTTGAATGAATGTTCCATCACTATGTTTGGGTTTTCATTTAGTGCTTTTTTAATGTCATGGCGAGCTTGCTTTTGACCTTCTGTTGTATCTGCAAATTTCTACAAGAAATAGAACACATTTAAGTAACAACCTTGACAAAACATGTCAAATATTGGATTTGTATGAAAGTCAAATGGCATTTTTAAAATTATAGTGCCTTTAAAGTCAAATGTATATTTCAATTTTGAAACCTGTTTAGAATTTGCCACGTTAGAAAGCCTTAATTTTGAAATACTGGGTAAAAAAGTGGTAAGGTTTTGGGGCTGTTAAACTTCTATTTCTGACGCTAAAGGACCCCAATAAACAATATATTTTGGGGTAAAGGCAGTGGTGGGATTCAGCGGGTTCGCACCGGTTCTATAAAACTGTTTCACTAAATTTTATGAGATCAGCGAACCGGTTAGCATTACTGGTTGGGGGGGGGGCTTCTACAAGAAATAGAACACATTTAAGTAACAACCTTGACAAAAATATGTCAAGTATTTGATTTGCATTATACCTAAATGACATTTTTAAACCATAATGTGTTAAAATCTAATTTTGAAACCTGTTTAGAATTTGCCCCTTTAGAAAGCCTTAATTTTTTAATACTGGGTAAAAAGTGGTGGGGTTTTGGGGCTGTTCAACTTCTATTTCTGACCCAAAGGACCTAAAAAAATATATTTTGGCAGTGGTGGGATTCAGCCGGTTCACACCGGTTCTCTAGAACCGTCTCACGAAATTTTATGAGATCAGCGAACGGGGGGGGGGTAGAACCTGAGAAAAAATGTAAATCCCACCACTGGGTATAGAGGTGAAAAAATTGGTGAATTCAACTGAAAGTTATAAAATTATTTAAAATCCAACAAGCAAAGTATGAAACTTCTGGATCATGTACGATCATTTTGAAAAAAATATTGTTTTGGGGTCCCATAGTTAACCCACTTGGTCAAATGGAGTCAAACTTTAGGTAGAGCAAATTTTGATAAATTTGTGCAAGTGAGTAAAATTAATACAGTTTAAATTTTTCTGGACCTAATATGAAAAAAATGCATTACACAGAAAAAAAACAAGGACAGAATGATATGTAACCCTTTCAGAGAACACAGGCAGTGCATACCTTAAATTCTGGAAATTTTATGATGTGTCTGATAAAAATCTTCGCTTGGCATCCAACTTTCTTGGTTCCATACATTTTATATGCATTTGGCAAATCTTTACCTTTAGCCTGAAAAAAAGTTTTTACAAATGACTACTTAGATTCCAGTTAACCATATCTTCTGTTTTTATTAAATATATACTGAATTACAAACAAGTGTTTTAATGTTCATCTTGACTGATACTGGTCAACTTTGCAAACCCCTACTACGAAGCTGACATGTGCAGCATACGAGGCAGGCAACAGTGGGGGGGGGGGAACCATATTTTGTAGTGATTCTGCTGTTTTGTGGGGTCAAAATGTGGTCAATTTTAAATGGTTAAGTGGAAAACTTTTTCAGGACACTGCCTTTAAAAGTTTTGCTGTACTGATGTGCATGGCTGCTTCAGGGCTAATCCCAGGTTTGTTTTAATGTTCATCTTGACTGATACTGGTCAACTTTGCAAATCCCTACTACGAAGCTGACATGTGCAGCATACGAGGCAGGCAACAGTGCGGGGGGGGGGGGGGGGGGGGGGGGGGGGGGGGGGGGGGGGGGTGCAGATTCTCCCTGAGCCTGTATAGCTTAGTTGGTAGCGCGAAAAGCATGAGTTTGAATCCCACTGCTGGCTAGATTTTTCTAGCCTTGTCATATGTGGGAATGCCTAATGCATGTGCGGTTCAGTATAACATCTTGAATAGGCCTGATATACTATTATTTGTAAAACTTTATGCATTGTTTTTATACAAAGGGCAGTTTAAAAGTGAGGGACTAAAAAAGAAACATCAACAAGTTTGCACATTGGCTCCACTTTGGTGCATCACTATAACAAACTGGGATACTAGATATACTAGGGGGGGGGGGTGTGTGGGACTAAAAAAGAAACATCGACAAGTTTGCATATTGGGTCCACTTTGGTGCATCACTATAACAAACTGGGATACTAGATATACTAGGGATTGGCCGAGCCAAGCCAGAACCTGAGTACTCAGTGCCGAGCATCACTGTTTTTGATGCTCTGTTTTGCACAAACTGACCAAAGCACTAAATTTGCATATTCATGCCCTGTATACGAAACTAGTGTTCGGAAGGGTATTCATCAACAAAAATGACTGTTTTATTAAATGTGTCAGATGTTGGAATAACGCGTATATCTGGGGCCTGCATAGCTTAATACATTGTGAGATAAGGGACCTGGGAAAGCTACAAAACTAGCATGGAATTAGGAATGTTTGTGATGTCACAATGCATGGAGCGTGCATTAACTTGAGATGCTCGGTGCTCGACCAATCATAAGATTTGCTGTTTTGGCACATCCCTACAATGTACTATTTTTATATTACACTCAAAAGTACTAATTTTGCAGGGCATTTAATGTTAACATGCCGGGGCTTTTATAAAACACTAACAAACCTTAGCTTCTGCAATTTTTTTGAGTCGAATTTTCCGATGTTTTACGGCATGGTAATCTTTTCCATGTTGACATGCACGAGTATGCCTGTATGCAACAATATATGGCATCCCTTCATCATCCCAACGCAGCCACGACTTTTTTATATCTGTTAAAATAATATATCAAGTAAAAGCCTCCACTATAACACATTGTACATATAACCAGTGGTGGGATTCAGTTTTTTGTCGCCCGGTTCTATCACAAAAGTCATATTTTTTCAGTTGGTTCTGTAACAAGAAGTCCATTGACAGTAACCAAATGCTAACTGGTTCGCTGAAGTAATGCTAACTGGTTCGCTGATCTCATAGAATTCCGTGAGACGGTTCTATAGAACTGGTACGAACCGGCTGAATCCCACCACTGTATACATATACAGTAAGGACCCATTTGGACCAAAAAAATTTCCAGATTAGGTAAAGACCCAGATTAACTGATGTCGGTTAGAACAGGGGTGTCAAACCCATGGGGGTTCGAGGGCCACATTGCAGTTTGGAAATTATGCCAAGGGCCGCATGTGATTTTTAATCTAGTTTTATACACTGCTGGATTTTGTTTTGAAATTACTGATGTAAAGAAACTGGTTTATATCATATGCATATACCATCTATTAGCGCCCAAAAAGCCCAGATTAATTTCTAACTTGATTCAAAGATCGAGCTGCACAGTATGAAGATCAGTCTTAACTGTTTAACATCATAATCTATATTGTGACGCTTGCTGTATCTGTTTTTCGCATTATTTGTACACAACAAGGGCACAGAAAGTCTAATGCATATGGCAACGTAATACAGTTTTCAGTATCAGAAAATCTGTTTCGAGCAGTATGAAAATCAAAATATTTGGCAAAGGATTTTTAATTACATCGGGGGGGGGGGGTATCTGTTTTTCGCATTATTTGTACACAACAAGGGTTTTTCGCATTTATTGTACAAAAAGTCTAATGCATATGGCAATTAGGCTGGTAATACAGTTTTCAGTATCACAAAATCTGTTTCGAGGAGTATGAAAATCAAAATATTTGGCAAAGGATTTTTAATTACATCACGACTGCCAGTACATATATTTTTATAAATATATATTTATAAATGTGCCGCACAAACTCGTATCAGCGGCCGTACGGCCGAAGGTTGTACACCCCTGACTGAAACTTAACGCTTATTTTTATGTAGAGGAACGATAACATATGAATTTTTATTTATGAATTAAATTTCTGTAAATGTCTGTTTAAATAACAACTTTTAATTGGAAAAGTGAGGAAAAATTATTATGTAGATAAAAATCAGACAAAATACTACAATTGTTGTTGAGTGTTCAAGGGCCGCATTTGAGGGCTTCATTTCATGTCTGACACCCCTGGGTTAGATCAAGCCTTACCACATAAATATGTAACCTGCAATATACACACCATAAGAAAATTTGTTGTATAGAACAAATTTGGACAAGGTGGCCTTCTCAAATTCATCAATACATTGTTCAGCTTCTTCGAGTGTTGAAAAACTCTGGGGACAAAAAATATATACTATTGTCTTGACAAACAGTTTTTACTGGTTCATGTTAGCACTGGTTATTAGAGTTGGTCCTATACCCAGCTTTGAATCAGATACAAATATCCCATATTTTACACCAAAAGTCCAATCCAATACTTTAATGACTATATATAAGGCTAGATCCACACAGGATTTCTCGCGATCTTAGCGTACGCCCACGAGCTGCCCCGCTGGCGCAGAGACTTACACACAGACATAAAACTCTAGCTCGCGCGCTGGCGTTCTGGCTCACACAGCCGCACTTTACCGGGTGGGATCTTTTCTACTAGTGCTATGCACTACACACATAATATGCATTTTGCCCAGCAAGTAAAGTTACTGAACATCAGAAGTTCACAATTCAAAACTGCGCTGGCTTGCCGGCGTGAGCTAAATCAAATTTATTTAGCCAGCGCTCGCGCGCTCGGCAAAACGCGAGTGTGGTTTCAAGCTCCGCACCACCTTGTGGGCGAAACCTCATGCTTTGCAGCCGAGTTGAAAGCGTACGCTCGCGCGCCGGCATAAAATGCTGGCTATAAAAGAACAAACCAACTCTGCGCTGGCGCACAAGCGTGTGTGTGGATCTAGCCTAAAACAGCACTATTAACAAATTTTTGTTCCAATTATGGTCAGGCATTGTCCATTTTGTAACAGCATAACAAAACAAAACATGTTTGGTTGATAAATCCCTTAAGTCCAAGATATGTTTCTTGTAACCACTTTTAAATTTCGTTGTGCATATAGCATTCCAAAGCAGTGTTTAGTGTCCATTTGTAAAGCACTACATTTTGTTATAATTGGGTAAAAAATAGACGTTTAAAACAATGAAGTAAAAGCAATTCATGTGCAAGATATAACCTGCACTCTGAATTGTTACGTTTTTGCAATGTGATCCAGTTTAGGCCATTTCAATGCTTTACAAACATACACTAAATCAATGGTTCTCAACCGCCGGTCCGCGTCGGGGGGGGGGGGGGGGGGGGGGGGGGGGGGGGGGGGGGGGGGGGGGGGGGGGGGGGGGGGGGGGGGGGGGGGGGGGGGGGGCCAAATATATTACAACTTTATATCTCCATTGCAAAATGCAAGATGTTGAAGGCAGAGAAACCGTGTGGAAGTCAACGCTCTACTTCCCGTTGCAGAAACTTCATAAGAACCGCGATTAACAAGTGTGATAACAGACAGCAGCAAACTTCTCATTAAATTGAATTTTCATACTTCTTTTAAACTGCATATTTTTGTGATTACATTTTAGGTTAATTTTGAAAGCCCACCGGTCCGCAAAATTTGTTTTGGAAGTTTGCCGGACCGCAAGCTTAAAAGGTTGAGAACCACTACACTAAATGATTTCACTAAATAGTTAAGTTATTTTTATTTTTTCTTATTTCATAGCAGCCTTGTGTAGCAATTCTTACCTTCCAATCTGTATTTTTCTGTTGCTCGGTCAGAAATTTGATGTTGTTTTGATGTGATTTTGAGGCAATATCTGGTAGTTTTTTCTGTCTAGTTTGGTCGTACTAAAAATGCAAGCATACAACCTTAGTCCTGTGTTTTTACTATTGCTTTGTGTAAGAAAATGTACAAAACTGTACCTGTTTAATCGTAATGTCAGGTTGGTTTGGTACGGGGGGGGGGGGCGCATACAAACTTAGTCCTGTGTTTTTACTATTGCTTTGTGTAAAAAAATATACAAAACTGTACCTGTTTAATCGTAATGTCAGGTTGGTTTGGTACGGACACCTAAATAATAAGAAAAATGCAAATTAGGTTATTAAATCTGCAATTTGTTAGCAAACAATGAGGAAAAATATATTACTAAACTTCTAAAGTACAGTTGATTTTGCATATCATTTAATCTTTTTTTTTGCATTCTTGTTAAACATAGGATGTATTTTAATTGCTTTAGAATTATGAATTTCAACAATGTGCACTCTTCATAGGTAAAAAGCTTGTGGAAACTAGAAGGGTGGCTCAGCACATATCACACTATAACCTATTTTGAAACGTTGATATATTCCCTACACTTATTTTATAATGGGTCCCATATCACCCACTGTCTTTTATAACCTTGGTTGTTTCTACAAGCAGAAACTCATGGGTCCCCCACACACGCAAAGTTAAAAACAATACATTTCAAGAGATAACCATCAGTCAGTTTGGTGTTTTAAAAAACACTGTGGTCAGTTCTTGGCTTAAATAATCATGATATTAACCATCTAATTCAATTCACAAATTGTACAAGCTGTCCAAATTTTATTTAATTCCAACACTGTTTAAAAAACCCATTTTAGGGGGCTGGTGGGGTAAATGTTCAAGTTATAGGGTAAAACTTAACAATCAACACCTAAAAATGACATAATCTACTAACTTTTCAAACTGCATCCAATTTCGACATTGTTTACAAATTTTACCCATTTTAGGGGCACATGGGGTATTATGGTCGCGCTACAGAGTAAAACACAACACTTGACATGTATAAATGGCACATTCTACAAGCTCTAAAATTTTTAGCCAAATCCGACACTGTTTAAACATTTCACCCATTTTAGGGGGCTAGAGGGTGAATATTGGGTCTACAGGGTTAAACACAACAATTGACACCTACAAATGACAAATTCTACAAGCTGTCCAAATTTCAGTTAATTCTAAACTTGTTTAAAAAAATTCACCCATTTTAGGGGGTTAGTGGGGGTAATTGATGGTTCAACAACCAAAAGCTTCTGACGTCACACGGCTGTTAACTAAATGATACTTTTCCAGAAATGTATTGTTTTTATTGACGTTAAATCGATTGGAGTGTTATTACCCTGATGGGGGACCTAAATTGGGTACTGAAATTTAGGACACATGTTATAATTGCCAGAAGATTTGCCATTACTTATATAAGCTATTGCTGCCAGGCATAATATCGAGTTTATAGAGCTCTTCTGGCAAATGTAACTTTATTCGACGTTCCAATGTCCTACACAGGTCGTCTTCATCAGGGTAAATAACACTGAATGCGACTAGTACAGCACGTACGTGCTTGCGTTTCATTCTTTTTTCCCCCCCCCCCCCCCCCCCCCCCCCCTCAGTGTTATTTACCCTGATGAAGACGACCTGTATAGGACGTTAAAACATCGGAATAATGTTACATTTGCCAGAAGAGCTCTATAAACTTGATCATCACTTAGTTTATAGTTTATATAATGTAGAATAATTGCTGAAACTTTAATTGATTTTAAACAGGAATTTGAAAATCTAAGTTAAAACCACTTAAAAGTCAGCATTTTGTTACATCAACAACCTGTGAAAAAACTTGCAAATTTTTTGAGGAATTGTAATTTATCGGACAATTTATCTGTTAAATACCTCATTTAAGTTGACGATCTCCTCTTCTACTTCTTCCTGTAAACATAACAAACATTTACTTAATCGCAAAACCCCAAATTCGCAAACGCATTTTATCTAATCAACTAAGTATGTCAATGTCCTTAACTGGGGGTGCACAACCTACGGTCGTACAGCCATATGCAGCCGCAGTGACAATTTTGTGCGACCATGAATATGTTTTTAAACTATATGTACTGGCGGTGCCCCCCCCCCCCCCCCCCCCCCCCCCCCCCCCCCCCCCCCCCCCCCCCCCCCCCCCCCCCCCCCCCCCCCCCCCCCCCCTTAATTTTTAAACTGCTCTAAACAGATTTTTGTGGTTTTGTGGCACTGAAAAAAGTGTTACCAGCCTAGTAGCCATAGGTGGCAAACCTTTTGTACGCCTATTGTGTGGAAACAATGCCAAAAAATAGCTACTACAAGCGTCACAATATTGATTATGACATCATAAACACTTAAGACTGATCTTTACACTGTGTAGCTAAATCTATGCATGAAGTTAGAAATTAAACTAGGCTTTTTGGGTGCCACTAGATGGTAGATATCGATGATATAAACCGTTTTCTTTATGTCAGTAATTTTAAAACAAAAACAAGCACCCCCCCCCCATCACTTAGTTTATAGTTTATATAATGTAGAATAATTGCTGAAACTTTGATTTTAAAACAGGAATTTGAAAATCTAAGTTAAAACCACTTAAGAGCCAGCATTTTGTTACATCAACAACCTGTGAAAAAACTTGCAAATTTTTTGAGGAATTGTAATTTATAGGACAATTTATCTGTTAAATACCTCATTTAAGTTGACAATCTCCTCTTCTACTTCTTCCTGTAAACATAACAAACATTCACTTAAGATGAACATCAATTCATAACTGGGATCAGCCCTGAACGTCTATGCAGACCAGCGGCACACTCATTTTTAAATTTAAATCATAAACATAACAAACATTTACTTAATCGCAAAACCCAAAGAGGCAAAAAGCATTTCAGACAGTCAACTAAGTCTGCCAATGTCCTTAACTAGGGGTGCACAACCTGCGGCCTTACGGTCACATATAGTCGCAGTGACAATTTTGTTCGGCCATGAACATGGCAGCTGTGACGTAAATAAAACTCTTTTTCTTAAATATTTTAATTTTTAAACTGCTCTAAACAGATTTTGTGGTACTGAAAAAAGTGTTACCAGCCTAGTAGTCATATGTGGCAAACTTTTTGTTTGCGTGTGTGCAAACTATTGTGTGCAAACAATGCGAAAAAACAGGTACCCCAAGCATCATTATATACCCCCCCCCCTCATAAACACTTAAGACTGATCTTTACACTGTGTAGCTAAATCTATGCTGTTTCATTACCTCATTGGTGATCAGGCAAAGCATGAATGCATTATGCTCAAAATAAGCCCGCCTTCTAGCTGCCTGTTTTATTGCACGTCTGTTAACTTTTAATTTCACCTATTTAGGAAATTGCTGAATTCAATTTATTCCAACGCATCGAGTTTCGTTGGAACAATACAACATCAGTTAAGAAGCTGAGATAGAGGCATAGGCTGAGATACGAAAAAGATTTTTCAGTACTTACCAGGCATTCAAATTCTGGTCCTAGCTCTGGACAACGCACACAAAATCCTTCCACTTTTAACAGGTCTGGGTCATTTGCACTTAAAGCTGATCGAATTGCCTTTCCCGCATAATTTCGGAAATATCCTGTGTCTGTGACCAACTGTAATATATATATATATATTTTAGATAATTTTTTTTATGTTTGCTGGAAGAAAACTTGGTACTGATTAGTTCACAGCCAGTATACTGCAGTACACCTTAGTGCAATTCGGAGTTATGATTATGTGTAAAACCATGGTAGTTTTTTAATCAGTATGAGTTGGATTAGCCACTTTAGGAGGCTGGTGGGGCCAATGTTGGGGCTACAGGATAAAATACCACAATCAACACCTATAAATAGCAAATTTAACAAGGTATCCAAATTTCATNTATATATTTTAGATAACTTTTTTTATGTTTGCTGGAAGAAAACTTGGTACTGATTAGTTCACAGCCAGTATACTGCAGTACACCTTAGTGCAATTCGGAGTTATGATTATGTGTAAAACCATGGTAGTTTTTTAATCAGTATGAGTTGGATTAGCCACTTTAGGAGGCTGGTGGGGCCAATGTTGGGGCTACAGGATAAAATACCACAATCAACACCTATAAATAGCAAATTTAACAAGCTATCCAAATTTCATTTAATTCAGGTATTGTTTAAAAATTCATCCATTTTAGGGGGCCAGTGGGGTAAATGTTGGGGCTACAGGGTAAAATAAAACAGTCAACACCTATAAATAGCAAATCATACAATCTATCCATATTTTATTTACTTCGAATATTGTTAAAAATTCATCCATTTTAAGGGGCCAGTGGGGTAAATGTTGGGCCTACAGGGTAAAGCACAACAATCGACAATGCAGAAAAATGGGACCTATAATTTTAAGAAACGAAATTTTTTTTAAACAATATTTACCCTGTGTTGTGGAAAACCAACAGTTCTTAAAAACATAATCAGAGCAGGAACTTTTTTCTTGTCATCTTTGGGGTAAAGTTTCATTGTTTCACGGCGCAGAATGGTGCCCCCCCCCCTAGGAAATTGCTGAATTCAATTTATTCCAACGCATCGAGTTTCGTTGGTACAATACAACATCAGTTAAGAAGCTGAGATAAGAAAAATATTTTTCAACCCCCCCCCCACACTATTGTAAAAAAAAATATTGTCAAAGTAAACATAGAAAATGAACATTGCTACAATATATATGACTGAATTCTTTTTCGAAACAGTTGCATCTTTTTCCAGAATACTGACAAATTGCCCCCCCCCCGATATTTTTTTAATTCACCCATTTCAGAGGGCCAGTGGGGTAAATGTTGGGGCTATCCAAATTTGATTCAATTCGGATAGTGTTTGAAAATTCATCTATTTTAGGGGGTAGTGGGGTAAATGTTGGGGCTACAGGGTAAAACACAACAATCAACACCTGTAAATAGCAAATACTACAAGCTATTCAAATTTATTTCAATTTGGACATGGTTTAAAAATTCAGCCATTTCAGGGGGCTAGTGGGGTAAATTTTGGGGCTGCAGGGTAAAACACAACAATCAACACCTCAGAAAAAGGACCCATAAATTTAAGAAACGAAAAATTTTTGAACTATATTTACCCTGTGTTGTGGAAAACCAACAGTTCTTAAAAACATGATCAGAGCAGGAACTTTTTTCTTGTCATCTTTGGGGTAGAGTTTCATTGTTTCACGGCGCAGAATGGTATAAGGAACTTTAGCAGCATCCCAATACGTTGCTTTATTGTTAATAGCTGAAAAACCAATATTCAACAAGATTATTAAATTTTATAATTTTGCATTTTCATGGACTGTGACGTCACCTAGACATCAATGGTATGTTGATGTGCACAGATTTAAATACACACAAAGCAATCATGCTTGATTTAAACACCCCAGAAAACTGTGTTAAAGAATGAAAAAAAAAAAAAGTTTTGCCTTGAACAATTTGTATATTATATGTATTTCATTTAAAAAAAAAAATTGAATTTGTTTTCCTATGTTCGCAAATTGATGTTATCTTTCTGGCTTTTTAAAAATGTATGTTCTGTTGCCAGCAGAAACGAATGGGTCAACAACTGTGCGTTTGTGAATTTGGTAATGTATTAATAAAGTGCAATATATTTTTACATTTTAAAGACAAATTGGTTTAAAAGCAAGTAATGCATTTGTAGAATTCTAAGTATCCAAAATCTTTAAAAAATATCATCCACTGTTTTAACACCCCCAGTATGTTTAAGTTGCAAAATAAAACAATAAAAGATAACACTATTGTAAAAAAAAATATTGTCAAAGTAAACATAGAAAATGAACGTTGCTACAGTATATATGACTGAATTCTTTTTCGAAAGAGTTGCATCTTTTTCCAGAATACTGACAAATTCGAACATGATCGAAGTATTCTTATCTATGTGCCAACCTCACCCTCTGATGTGAGTTCTCGTCACATAACGCTTATAGTAACGGTGTATCTGCACTGCATTTATCATCTATCCACAAATTGTGCCCTCTACTTTGCCACACTCTTTAACGTCTCAACATTGTGCAGCTATCTCCGGCAAGGTGAATGTTTAGTGCACCCCCCCCCCTCGAAGTATTCTTATCTATGTGCCAACCTCACCCTCTGATGTGAGTTCCCGTCACATAACGCTTATAGTAACGGTGTATCTGCAGCGCATTTATCATCTATCCACAAATTGTGCCCTCTACTCTGCCGTACTCTTTAATGTCTCAACATTGCGCAGCTATCTCCGGCAAGGTGAATGTTTAGTGCTATTGTGTTAATTGGATTTTTTTCACTGAGTGCAATAAACTCAATTCAATCTATCGCAAAAAGATTTTGTTCCTGCAGTCACCTCTGGATATGCGGTAACTTAGCATACAATGACCCGTTAACCTTTGTTAATTTCTGGTGGCATGTCCTAATGTTTATTCAAGTGGGTTAAAAACTGTTTTGACCTATATGGTCTCATCAGTGCAGCTGGTGACAAGAGATAGGCCAGATTGCCTGGTGTAGCCATCCGTATTGGCAAGTAGGACCAAAATTATGTTTTTCCTTATTATATAATGGGTAAAAATTGAAATACATTCACGCACACCTTCTTGACCCAAACCTAAACAACCATGTATTACAAAGAAAAGAGGTAATAAACAATAATAATATGTGTTTTCTTTAAAAATTATTGTAAAAATTTGTTGCTTACCAAAATTGTTGGTATACACCAAGTCAGGCGTTGATCTGGCTAATTCACAAAATTTGGCAAGGCAGTTCCGTGCTTCTTGTTCTGTCCTAAACCACTGTGATATAACAACATGAAAAAAGGTTTTTTCTCTTACAACAACAAACCAGAGAATATACAGGAAGAGAATATACACTTTTAGAATTTGGGTCAAGGAGGCTTAGACATTGAACTTCTTTTTAGAATTTTGTGCATAAACTTGCATAAACAGGAGTGCATAAACTTTTTGGGGTGCCTTCGAATACTACAGGTGCGCTTGGTACCTCCCTTGGTTACCTTTTTTCATGCAACATAACCCAAACCCAACCTTAAAACCAATACCTACAGCATTATTACGTTATGTCGCAGTAACTACGAGTTTCCTCTCTTCAAAAAAGGTTACCTGCACTATTTACGGGCTTTCTTGCATTAAAACGAGTTACCTGTAGTATACCTAGCGCACCTAGCGTAGTACCTAGCGGACTAAGCGCACCAAGCGGACCTGCTGTATTCGAAGGCACTGAACTTTTTTCTGTTGATGGTTTAACCAACAGATACCAAAAGTCTTCTATTTTTTTAAATACTAAGGTCAAGAAATATGATTATCTCATAAAGTTCTATGATTTATTTTTAGACCGCTTTAGTCTGAAAAAGTAGAACAAATTAAATTCACCATTGCAAAAAAATTAAAAAACAAACAAACAATTGTTTATCAAATCATATGTACCTTATCTGTGTAAGTGGCTTCTTTCTTCACAACAGGTATGTTTATTTTAATCAGCTGGGCACTGCCCTTAAAATCCCCAACAGACATTTCATAAATTGATTGTTTGTTTCTAAAAGAAAAAAATAATGTCTACTATGATTTTGAACCTTTTAATTGTTAAACAACTTTAGAAATAGTTGCTTTACCAAAAAGTTATTGCATTTAATTTCTTGGAAAATACTGAATGTTTTGACCACCACATTGAACTTTCAAACAATATTTACAATTAATGGCTACGTTGAAAAGAAGCGGGTGTCCCCCCCCCCACCAAAAAGTTATTGCATTTAATTTCTTGGAAAATACTGAATGTTTTGTCCACCACATTGAACTTTCAAACAATATTTACAATTAAAGGCTACATTGAAAAGAAGCGGGTGCATTTAAAATATACAGGATCGCTTGGTGCACCTTAATATCGATTTGTGCACATTCATATCACTTGGTGCACTTTTATATCTCTTGGAGCACCTTAATATTGTTTTGTGCATATTAATATCGTTTGGTGCACCTTCGTTATACTTGGTGCACCTTTATATCACTTTGTGTATCTTAAAATTGCTTGGTGCATCTTCATAACGCTCGGCAACTTTATTTTGCTTGGCAAACATTTATATCGCTCAGTGCAAGCTGATTTTGCTAGGTGCACCTTTACCTAGTGATATAAATGTGCACCAAACGAAATAAAGGTGCACCAAGCGATATAAATGTGCACCAAGCAAATTAAAGTTGCACCAAGCATTATAAAGGTGCACCAAGCGATATAAATGTGCACCAAGTGATATTAGGGTGCGGTGAATATCATAATAATGCACCAACCACCAAGCGATCCAAGTAATCCTTTATATTTTAGATTCACCCAAAAGGGGAAAAATATGACAGTTCATAACTTATTGTCTGATAGTTGTTGGTCAAAAATTTCTTGGAAATTCAGACTTAAATATTTTCTTTAAGAATGCCAGAAAAAAAAGAAACTACAATTTTTGTTTTATATTTTGTTTACCGGTAATTTATATTTCACTGCTACTTTTACAGATATAAATACAGATCAATCTAAGCATTTCGTATCAGTATTGTAACCCCTAACATGAAACTAAATGGCGGTCCACAGACGTGATTGTTTGACAAACATTCTATGACAAAAGCATTTTTCATGCAAATTTTGCACAAATCTGACATTATTTTTAGCAAAAAAATAACATGAAACAAAGCACAAGCTTCTAGGTTCATTATAATTACGTAGATGTGAAACAAGAGCAACTCTAAACAGACATTAACTAATTTCAACTCGCTTGTTTACAAAATCACGACAATTTCGAATTTCTACCTGGACAAAGGGCGTTTGATGAACCACGCAGCCCAGTCGGAAGCGAAAAGAGTTTTGCTTGAGTGAGCAACCGAAAAATCGAACAATAGGCACATATTTGAACAAAAAAAAATTAACAAATAGAATGATCAAACGAACAAAAACTAACCAAATCAATTAGTTACAATCAAAGCTAGTTTAAGGCAAGCTTTGTGCAATATGTTTTAATCAGTGGTGGGATTCAGCCGGTTCGCACCGGTTCTTGAGAACCGTCTCATGAAATTTATTAGATCTGCGAACCGGTTAGCATTACTAGCTACTGTCAATGGACTTTTTGTAACAGAACGGTCTAAAAAATATGACTTTTGTGATAGAAACGGCTGACAAAAAAAATGAATACCCACACTCGTTTTAATGTATATTGTGAAACAGCTCATAGCATATTTTTGTGAAGAAGTTTTCTCCTTTTTCTGTTTAGTTTTTAACTTTAATTATGCATGGTAAGATATTTTAATAGCATGTTACCAAAAAAAAACATTTTAATATTGCACGTGTGCCGAAAAATGTTCCGCTGATGCTCATGTCAAAGTAAGATTATAATTTTGCACACATTGCATCAGCCACGTTTAAAAAAGGGGACGTTTTCTTTAAATAAAGCCTAAAGGCTGGATTTTTTGTATTGTTATGTTCACACAATTTAGCTTGTTAGTCACAAGAAATTTTTATTACATAGGATGCTTCTAAGTAAGTTAATTTGCTTTTGTATGTGATTGGCACAAGTCAAAACGCACCTTTAAAAAATCAGAAATTTTTTGTTTCGTTTTCCGAGTCCCCCCCCCCTTAAAAAAGGGGACGTTTTCTTTAAATAAAGCCTAAAGGCTGGATTTTATGTATTGTTATGTTCACACAATTTAGCTTGTTAGTCTCAAGAAAGGTTCCTACTGATAAAATTTTGTATTTTTATTACATAGGATGCTTCTAAGTAAGTTAATTTGCTTTTGTGTGTGATTGGCACCAGTCAAAACGCACCTTTAAAAAATCAGAAATTTTTTGTTTCGAGTTTTTTTTACTGCAAGAGCAAGTCTTATAATTGTAAACATATGTGTGAAAATTTAAGAGCTTATTGTTTTTGTGTGATTTTGTTATGTTTTTTATTAAAATTCTTAAAAATTTTAATGCTGCTACAAAATATTTGTTTGGGCCCTTTGGACGTCACATAAATACTGGGATTATTTTTAAGCTTGTGTTTCCCAGAACATTCCCTGGAAGTTGGTCGAGCACAACCAATACAATGACATTTATAACATTCATATCGATGCCCCCCCCCCAAAATTCCTAAAAATTGTAATGCTGCTACAAAATATTTGTTTGGGCCCTTTGGACATAAATACTGGGATTATTTTTAAGCTTGTGTTTCTCAGAACATTCCCTGGAAGGTGGTTGAGCACAACCAATGCAATGACATTTATAACATTCATATCGATAAATTAGTTTCAAAATGCGCATTATAGTAACTAAGAAAATTGTGTGTGTGTGTTAGAGTTCCTTCTCGAGAAATCTCGAAAAAATCGAGTCTCGATTCTCAAGAAATAAGTAAAAATTTCTCGAGAAAAATTACGTGACGTATCTTAAACAAAAAGTAAACCCCCCCCCCCCCCCCCCCCCCCCCCCCCCCCCCCCCCCCCCCCCCCCCCCCCCCCCCCCCCCCGGAAATGTTTTTGTTTGTGTTTGTTACAAAATTGGCGTAAATAAAAATTTCGAGACTCTCCAGATTCTCGAGAAATGGATTTTTAATTTCTCGTTTCTCAAGAAACAGGGGAACCCTAGTGTGTGTTTTGGCACTGAAAATCCCCCCCCCCGTGCGTTGCCGCTAAACTTTCACCTTTCCCAGGCAGAAGTCACGCCTGATTATGTAAGATCTTTCACAGTCGCTTCTACTCGCGTGCTACTCTACTAGAAGCGAAAAAATGCACCGTCGGAAATGTTTTTGTTTGTGTTTGTTACAAAATCGGCGTAAATAAAAATTTCGAGACTCCAGATTCTCGAGAAATGGATTTTTAATTTCTCGTTTCTCGAGAAACAAAAAAGTCGAGAAATAGGGGAACCCTAGTGTGTGTTTTGGCACTGAAAAGCAAAATTTTCAGTATCCTACCTTTTTTGTTTGGGAGATATTGCGATGGTTGTTTGGTTTTGCACTGCAACGAACCATGGTTGAATTTCCACAAGTTTGTTGAGAAATTAAAAACCACTAAAAATTATTGAAAAATATGTTCACATAGGAAAACTTTTCCCCAGAAGTAACCGGAAAAAATTTGGTTCAAAAAATTATGCTGATTTTACGTTTACAGATTGTTTCAGGTATTTTGTAGCTGTAAATTATTTTTCCACTGTTTGATATTATCTGTCGGATTTGCTATGGCCGATACAGAAAATATACCTCTTGGGTAAGAAATAGGCTTTTTAAATTAATATTGTTTATTTATTTGCCAGATTGGTAAGAAAAATATGTAAATAAACAAATAATGATTGCTCGAAGTTTGAGGCGTTTGGTTTATGCTGGACAAACACAATGTGCCTGCCAAAGATTAGTAAATTTAAAACCATCTAACAATGTTCAGAACACTCTGCGAAGATTTACAGTTTTTGAGTATGTATTGTTTATCATAATGTGAAGGCTGTACATATGTTGTTCTAATATGTCATTTCAACCATTTTAAATAATTTTACAAAAAAGGGCAACCAAGCAAATCATATTGTATATTTGCTTGTTACCAAAAAATACCAGAATTGTTTAAAATGAAAATCGTTTGGTAAATAAACGGTTCAGTTTCTAGCAACATTATTACACTAGGCAAGATTGCCAATAAGTTTATTTGACAAAGACAAGCAAAATTAGATGCCTTTTGCAGATGTAAGTTTTTATAAAGTAAGATTTTAAACAATCTGTTTGTTAGAGATTGTAAATAATAATATAATGCAGAAAGGGAAGATAGACTTGGCATGTTAATGTGTGTTCGAAACATATGTATCTAATATTTTACCTTAATAAACGTTACAATTTTTTGTTACTTTTTCTAAATGTATAATATTTTTACAGTTCTGACGGAAAACCGATGTCAAAAAATGCTTTAAAAAAGCAACAGAAAGAAGCGGAAAAGGCTGCAAAAAAGGCTCAGAGACTAGCTGAGCAAAATGAGGCAGTGAAACAAGCAGAAGCCGATGATATCGCAAAGGATTTTTATGGCGACATGAAAATGATTCAATCAACAGAAAAACTGGGTATGCAATAAAATGATTTAATTACAAATAGCAGCAACTTTATAACAACAACGGCAATTATTTAAGCTTCATTAATTCGGTATTTTCAAGTAAATATCAATACTCAAAAACTGAAATATAAAAATGTGTATGTTTTTTGTTTACGCAATAAAAAAGATACACGTTATATTAGTGATAGGATGGTAACGAGTGATTTCAGTGGTGTTGATACTCGTACTTGGTATCAAAATATTTTGCTTAAGTTTTCGCTACTGAAGGATGGTTTACACTATAGTAATACAGGCAACTTTTTGCTAAAATTTGCTTTTGGCAGCATAAAATTGGGATAAAGTTCTGCCGAGTTATGTATATATTTTTCGCTATCATGTGAAAATCACATTTTTCTACATGCTTCTGCATGTCGGTGTCCCCCCCCCCTACACTATAGTAATACAGGCAACTTTTTGCTAAAATTTGCTTTTGGCACCATAAAATTGGGATAAAGTTCTGCCGAGTTATATATTTTTTTTTCGCTATCATGCAGGGGTGCAAAATTTTTTTGGAAATCTGGTAGCGCACAAAAAAATTTAGTAGCGCATACGTTTTTGTGTATGTGATCCCCCCCCCCCAAAAAATACCAGAATTGTTTAAAATGAAAATCGTTTGGTAAATAAACAAGTCAGTTTCTAGCATCATTATTACATTATGCAAGATTGCCAATAAGTTTTTTTGACAAAGACAAGCAAAATTAGATGTCTTTTGCAGATACCCCCCCCCCAAACCGCTGGAGAAATTTGGGGGAGCGTTTCGGTCCCCCAAAACACCTTAAAAAAACACTGTCGCACATGTACCGCGACCATGGCAGACAAATTAGCTAGTGATATACAACCAAGCACAACACTATATTTTGGAACTGTACTTGGTAATTGGTATCGAGGGTATATACTCGTGGTAATCGTACTTGGTACTTGCTTCAAAATCTGGTATTGTTCCATCACTATGCTATATGTGCTTGTACCAAGTGAAAAAAAAAAAAAAAAAAAAAAACTCAACTAATGAATTGCCAATCTTTTGCAGATCGCGTGTTAGTTCCAGTCGGTGATATTACCTCAGCTTCAGCAGAAAAAGACATTTGGATTCGTGGTCGTCTGCATACTTCACGTGGAACCGGAAAACAATGTTTTATTGTCGTGCGCCACCAACAATGGACTGTTCAGGGTCTAGTTTTTGTTGGAGAAGCTATCAGCAAGCAAATGGTCAAGTTTTGTGCTAAGTAAGTCTAAAAACAGGCTATACTATAATACTATTCAAGTGATTGTTAAAGATTGGTCTATAAGTATTTTTTTTTCGCCAATCAGGCGACAGTCCGAAAACTGAAAATTGCCCCCCCCCCCCCCCCCCCCCCCCCCCCCCCCCCCCCCCCCCCCCCCCCCCCCCCCCCCCCCCCCCCCCCCCCCCCCCCCCCCCCCCCCCCCCCAACAAGACGAAACGCATTAACATGTTATGAAGTTTCAATTTTCAGGCATATATTACTTTTTTAACTTTAGTTAAATTTTCTAGAAACAGTAATGTATACATACATGGAAACTAATGTAATCGTCACTTGAATGCAAACCACACAGACTGTAGGGTAAAAAAACTATTTTAGCCGCAACTTACAATTGAATAAATACAGTGTATTTTTAACAACCACCAATTAAAATATATATATAAGTAACAATTTATTGTCATTACAAAGGCCAAACTGTATTAACTTTTAATTGTAGTATGTTGCAAGTACCAAAAGGTTTTTAAGTGCCACGACTATGTTTGATTGTATTGACAAGCATGACTTTATTTAAATACTGCAATTTAAGGAACATTTTTGTTGCCCACAAAAATTTGTTAAAATGTAGATATAATTCACAAGACACATCATTATCAAACAATGCAGTTCATGGTCTTTGCCATTTTTGTGTGCAAAAATAGTTATTTAAAATAGCAAATAATTTTTTCTTTTTGTTTTTAGCATCACAAAGGAAAGTATCATTGACGTTTTTGGTGTTGTCAAAAAGGTTCCCCCCCCCCCAAATAATTTTTTCTTTTTGTTTTTAGCATCACAAAGGAAAGTATCATCGACGTTTATGGTGTTGTCAAGACGGTCGAGCAGAAAATCGAAAGTTGTACTCAATCTGATGTTGAAATTCACATTAAGAAGGTAACTGTAATAAATATCAAAGTGTTGGATCTATTGGGTTCCTGCATTATAGGTCAATTAATGATGGCCATCTGGTCACAAAGTACCATTTTAATGTCAAGTAATTGCTATTATTAGAATATATATTGTCTAATACCAGTTATTAGTTTAGACTCAGAGAGGAAACAGCTGGTTGTAATTTAAAACACATTTATAAAACACCAGGGTTCAAATTTTATGTCTTTCCTAGTAATTTTTTTTATTACTATGTAATGCTTTTTTGTGCACTAAAACCATACCAAACATGCCAATAAAATGTAAATATGGCAGAAAATACACAAAACAATGTGTTGTGTTTGTTGTAAAAAACTCAATTATTTTTTATGATTTCAACCACCAAAGTTTATGTCTAACCCCCCCCCCCAACCATACCAAACATGCCAATAAAATGTAAATATGGCAGAAAATACACGAAACAATGTGTTGTGTTTGTTGTAAAAAAACTCAATTATTTTTTAAGATTTCAACTAAAATACAGGTTTTAAACAAATGTCTAACATATATATATCGTTTCTTCTGCACCACACATTATTCAAGCGATTCTTTTCATTATGCAAACTAACTTGCTTTACAAATCTTTTATTTTTGAACTTAGCCACAGTCATTCTTTTTAATAGAAAAGTATTAAGTTTATAAATCTTCAACACACTTCAAACATTCAATTTTCGTGACATATGGTTTAGCATTTAGTAGGGATGGGCCGAGGTGAGACAGGACCAGAGTACTTGGTATCGAACATCGCTGTTTTCGATGATCAGTACTTGGTCGAGCCGAGAGAGGGTTTCCAAGAACAAAATGACAATGTTTTTTTCTGTGCCTGTACAGCTTAATACACCGCTGATGGCGTCAGAAAAAGCTACAAAACTAGCAGTGGGATTAGGAATGTTTGTGACATCACAATACAAATGCTCATGGCTCTACCAAACACCCCCCCCCCCGTGGGATTAGGAATGTTTGTGACATCACAATACAAATGCTCATGGCTCAACCAAACAGAACATTTGCAATTTTGGCCCATCTCTACTTTTTTGTGACTGTTCTTGTGTGTTTTCATAGATTTTTGTGGTAAGCAAAGCAGCCGCTCAACTACCGCTACAAATCGAAGACGCATCTCGACCTGAACTGGAAGACGGAAAACTAGGAGAAGCTGGCAGAGCAAGAGTGAATCTTGACACAAGACTTGACAATAGAATTCTTGATTTAAGGGTAAGGCTATAAAAATTTTGAAATTCAAAATTACACCATAAAATGACAATTATTGAAACAAATGGGCCCATACTGTGATTTATATCAGTTAGTGGAGCGCAAGTCCCAGAAAGACTCCTGTCGTGGGTTTTAATCCCACCGCAGGCTAGATTTTTTTAGCCTTCACCTTGCCATATGGTGGTGAATGCTTGGTGACCTGCTGATTGGGTATGACACCTTTGTGCCTTGTGTACTATAAATAATAAAACAATTTTACATTTTAAAGACTATCAAATCTAATGAATATATATGTATGTAATAATATGAACAAAAAATGTGTCACAAAACCCCCCCCCCAGTCCCAGAAAGACTCCTGTCGTGGGTTTTAATCCCACCACAGGCTAGTTTTTTCTAGCCTATGCCTTGCCACATGGTGGTGAATGCTTGCTGCCTGGCTGATTAGGTACACGCCTTTAATAGGCCTGGCGTACTATGATTTATCGACATGTATGCCGTGATCGCTGGTGTGCATCGAGGCTTCAGGGCTGATCCCAGTATGAATATGTTCATCTTAGCTGATACGATTGAACTGGTAATCCCCTACTACGAAGCTGACATGTGCAGCATACAAGGCAGGCAACGTGCTTGTGATTGGAATTTCGGCGGGCTCACCACTGAGCCTGTGTAGCTCAATTGGTAGAGCATGAGTCCTGGAAAGACTCTTGCCATAGGTTTAAATCCCACTAGAGGCTAGATTTTTTGTTAACCCCTTGGCATATTTAAATGTTTGGTGACCGGCTAATTGGGTATGACACCTTTGGGCCTGGCGTACTATGAATAGTAAAACAATTTTACATTTTAAAGACTATCAAATCTAATTAATATATGTAATGATATAAATATATAAAATGTGTCACAAAAACCCTTAGTTGTATGCAATTTTCCCCCCCCCCCCTGTGTAGCTCAATTGGTAGAGCATGAGTCCTGGAAAGACTCTTGCCATAGGTTTAAATCCCACTAGAGGCTAGATTTTTTGTTAACCCCTTGGCATATTTAAATGTTTGGTGACCGGCTAATTGCCCCCCCCCCGTTGTGTACAATGCAAATGTGTTGTAAAATTGTTTTCTGAGGTTATATAAGGCAGCAACAACTTGACGAACTTTTTTAAAACGTTGCTAAACCAATAAAAACTCTACAGCAACGTGTTTCAATTGCCAGCAAAAATTAGTTCAATTATATCGTTTTTTTCGGATTTTGACGAACGTTGCATTCTATGGAAAGTTTGTTGAGCTTTGAGTTCTACGCATTAGTGACGTCATATTTTACGTCCTCCACCTTGCATTTTTGTAAAATTAGGCGCCTATGGTTAGGACTGTATTTTTAGTATGATTATAATGCCCCCTTTTTAAGAAAAGTATACATTTTGTATTTACTCTTATTATTTGTCTTGATTGATTTTAACATATTTCATTTTTTCAAATAAATGCATAAATTCTCAAGTTATGCATTATTAACCTGAACATAAAATTTTGTAGCTTTTCATAAAATTTTTATTCAAATCAAATGCCAATTTCATTTTAAAATTAACCTTTAAAACTAATTGTCTCATCAAGTAATATTAACTCAACTAAAATAAAACCCCCCCCCCCCTTTTCATAAAATTTTTATTCAAATCAAATGCCAATTTCATTTTAAAAGTTATCTTTAAAACTAATTCATCAAGTGTCATCAAGTCCAATCAACTCAACTAAAAAAAAAGTAAAGAAATATTTTATTTCTATACTTGTTACAGACGACAACTAAACAAGCCATATTTCGCCTTCAAGCTGGCGTTTGTCGACTTTTCCGTGAAACGCTCACCAACAAAGGCTTCTGTGAAATTCATTCACCCAAAATCATAAGCGCTGCCAGCGAGGGCGGGGCCAATGTATTTACAGTAAGTTGATAGTTTTATAAATTGTAGTTAGTATAAATCCGGGGTCGGCAACCCCTGGCACGCATGCCAAGGTTTTTCATGGCACACCAACCGATTTTTGTGTTTGTATTGATGTAACAAATAAACCTGTTACATTGCTTATTTTCAGTTTTTATCAAATTTTGTCTTAAAATTCAGCCTTACATGCACAAAACACTCTGCTTTCTCCTTATTATTGATATCTGCTGGCACGAACCACCATTATTTAGAAAAACGTTGGCACGCACGGTCATTAACACATGGAAATAACAAGTAAATTGGCACGCGTCGCCTAAAAGGTTGCCGACCCCTGTAAATGTTATGACCTGGTAAGTGGTTTCTAAGTGTTTTGAACAGTGGTATTGCTATGGGCAATACTAAAGTTTGTATAAAACACAAGTTGTCCAACCCATTGTTGCGCCATAAAGCATTTTGAGCCATTTTGTGTCTAAAATAACATGGTGGGTAAATAAAAAACACATAAATTGTCTGATTTTCACAAACTGGAGAGCTTAAACGCGAATTTGTTTTACTAAATTGAATAAAAATTTGTGGTTCTAACATTTCAGAGTACTATCGCAAGCTAAATTGCTATTTTCGCCCACTTATTTTGCATGTAAACTTAAATATTAGCGTTTAGCGAGCATTATAGCTCAAATGTTAGAACCCAAGAGTTTTATTCAATTTAGTCACTGAAATTTGCGTTAAATGGCACCGGTTTACAGAAACCAGACAATTTATGTGTTTTTCCCTATACCTATTTTGGACACAAAATGGCTCCATAGACCTATATCGCGTAACAATTGGTTGGGCAACTTGTGTTTTTCATAGACTTGATACAAACTAGAGAGGTTTGGGCTATTATGTTGCCACAAATATATGAAATTATAAGTTTTTGTTGTATTTTAGGTGTCGTACTTCAAACGGAGTGCATTCTTAGCACAGAGCCCTCAACTTTACAAGCAAATGGCTATAGCTGCTGACTTTGATAAGGTTTTCACCACCGGAGCAGGTTAAATATATTTATTTTTTAAGTGTGCATTATCTTTTAGATTTTTATTGGATTTGTCGCTTTCTTCCAGAAAAGTATTGTTATTGTTAGTCAAGTTTTTTTGAGGAAAAAAATGCTAAAGATGGCATTGCAACCCATATCCTTGTCGGACAAATTTACTCCATAAATACCAATTACTTCATGTTTTATTATATTGCATGCTAAGCCTACACTGTGCCCTATCTTCAGCTAATAAATGATTTTTTATAACCCATTTAATTCACCAACCCCTAACTCAAAAAATAAATTTAACGAAATTGCTATAAAACAGGCTGCTTGACAGCGAACTTGTTGTGAGTAAATGTGTTTAGGCATTCGTTGCCAACCCACTAACGCTAAAATAAAATAAAAAACTATTCATTCTGTTACGTTGCCTTAAAATACTGAAAAATGTTAACCATATTTCCATTTCCAGTCTTTCGTGCTGAAGATTCGAACACCCATCGTCACTTGACTGAGTTTGTCGGTCTCGATTTGGAGATGGCGTTCCGATATCATTATCATGAAGTTTTACAAGTTATTGGAGACATGTTTATTGCTATGTTCAAGGGTTTGCGAGAAAAGTAAGTAAATCCACATACTGGAGTGCCATACCCTGTTTTCATCAGCTAATATCGCCAGTAGGATCGGGCCGAGCCAAGCCAGAACCTAAATACTAGGAACTGAGTATCCCTGTTTCTAATGTTTGCATTAAATTTGCATATTAATGCCTTGTCAACATCTAAAACTAGTGTTTGAAGGGGTTAAAGGGTTTTTTAAAACAAAAAAGGCTGTTTTTGAAATGTGTTAGATCAGGGGTGGGCAACCTTTGTCACGGTGGGGCCAAATACAATGGCGGAAATTAGATCGCGGGCCGCATCTGTGTATTACACAAGATGATTTTACTTTGTTGCTTCACAAATATGCATAACTATTAGTAAAATTCACATTTGATTCCAGCCACATACTGCCAGGTCACAGAAAAATAGCATCGGGTGCATTAATCTGCTCTAAAAATATATAATAACTGGACTCGTTTGCCAGTACATTTGAAATCCAAGCGTCTCAGCGGGTCGCACAACCTTTAATCAAGGGACGCATTTGGCCCGCGGGCCGCAGGTTGCACACCACTGGTGACAACAGGGGCCTTGGAAAGCTACAAAACTAGCGTGGAATTGGGAATGTTTGTGACACTACACTTTTTGGAGCATGCTCGACCAAGTACCGAGCATTACCATGGGTGCTCGGTGCTTGTCTAAACAGAACACCTGCTGTGTTGGCCCATCCCTACCAGCTTATATGGCCAGTTTTCAAAAGCCATAGTTACATCAGGCAAAATTTGGTCAATGTTAACAGCTGGCCTAAAGAGCAGAGTTACTTGGTTAGCAGATAATTATAGGGGTCTAGAACTAAATTTTAAAGTTTTGTTAATTGTTATTTTCTTACAAATCTGACCCCAACCCATACAGTCCTAAAATTTAATTCTGATTGCCCACAAATGGAAAGGGTAGTCTTAAAATCAGTAAGAAAGTAAAATTACAAACCAATATCATTATTTAAAATCATTTGATTATGTTTACCCAGAATTAATAATAGAGAATATTATTGATTGCAATGCTGCAAAAAACATACAATTGCACAAACCAAATAAAATTAAGAAAATTTAGAGTGAAAAAAAATTTGCTGTTGTTGTACTTACATTTAACATTTTGTATGTTTTTTAGTTATCAAACTGAAATCCAGACAGTGGGTCGACAATATCCTGCAGAACCTTTCAAATTTCTCGAACCAAGCTTGATTCTTCAATATCCTGAAGCTGTCAAGATGTTAAATGATGCTGGGGTTGAAATGCAAGACAACGAGGACTTAAGGTGATCAAACAACCCCCCCCCCGAAAATTTAGAGTGAAAAAAAATTTGCTGTTGTTGTACTTACATTTAATATTTTGTATGTTTTTTAGTTATCAAACTGAAATCCAAACAGTGGGTCGACAATATCCTGCAGAACCTTTCAAATTTCTCGAACCCAGCTTAATTCTTCAATATCCTGAAGCTGTCAAGATGTTAAATGATGCTGGTGTTGAAATGCAAGACAACGAGGACTTAAGGTGATCAAACAATCTGGAGGGTTTTGAATAGAGCTGTAACATATATAAGCTATTGTACAATCTGTAGAGCTCTTCTGGCAATTGCATTGTTATTCCGACGACCTGTACAGGTCGTCTTCATCAGGGTAAATATTACTGAATGCGACTAGTACAGTGCACGATAAACAAAGGAAAAAAGTATTGACACAAGCACATCACAGCGCAACGAAAACACTGCGCAATAGTAAATGATTGGGCCTCTAATCTTTGAGCAAGTGCCTGTAGCACGCTGAAAACATCACGTCTGTTTTGATGGGACCTGTAACATGTTTGTATCACAATGATGGACATTACAAATATTGGGTGTCATACGTTACGTATAATTTTTGTCTACGAGGGCAGAGCAAGGCAGTGGCCCCCACCAGGGTTATTCACGACATGGGGAAAAGATCATTGTTGGGTTAACGAGCCAGCTCTGCATAATATGAAACAATGCCTTCACGCATACACAAACGTTTTACCACATGGCCTTTACAGATGCTGTTTTGTAGAAAAATAAGTTCTTTCCTTTAGTAGTGATGGTCCACATGCTGATCTTAAAATTTTAAAAAAAGAACAATCAACTTAGGAACACTATGCACGGACTTGAAAAGTAGTTTAATCATAAACATTACTGTCAAGGTAGTGGTGTATATAGAATACATCGTGTAGACGTTTCGACAATCTCTGTTGTCATCATCAGTACATGTTTTCAATCAAGCTGTAGAACACGGTATATACAGCTTGATTGAAAACATGTACTGATGATGACAACAGAGATTGTCGAAACGTCTACACGATGTATTCTATATACACCACTACCTTGGCAGTAATGTTTATGATTAAAGAACAATCAAATTTTATGAAAATCTCAAAAATTCCTGGCAATATATATGTCATAACAAAACGATGAACCACCGTAACTGCGTCAAGATCAGAGGGTTATTGTCAGCATTACCACTAGAGCAGTGGTTCTTAACCTTTTTTCCTTGCTGCACCCCTTTCAAATCACCAACCAATTTTCGCACCCCCTTTCAAACCAATAACCAATTTTCGCTCCCCCTTCTGTAAATGCTTAAATAGAATAGACCTAACCAACCTTAATGATTCAGCATCCCCGCACCCCCTAGGAACAGTTCTCGCACCCCTTGGGGGTGCGTGCACCCCAGGTTAAGAACCCCTGCACTAGAGGTTTCTGCAGGACTATGTTCACATATTGCAGCTGTGGCAATTTGCTAATGCTGTCATACTATCAGCATTTTATGACTAAATTACAAACCATCATATTAATACTGTTATTTAATTGCACATACACATCTCAAGGACCCATTTGTTTTTGCAAAACTAACACAACACATGGTGTAAAGAGTAAATTGTTATATTGGAAATAATATCTATATATTGGCAATATACTGTACAGGAAAGCCACCTTTCTAGTTTTCGGATTATTTCTGTACAATTAAATAATGGAGTCCATTTTATTTCTAGCACACCCAATGAGAAACTGCTCGGTCGACTTGTACGTCAGAAATACGACACCGACTACTATATTCTTGACAAATACCCATTGGAAGTGAGGCCCTTCTATACTATGCCAGACCCTGAAAATCCGGTAAGTAATATTTTGCCATATGCCAATAGCCATTCATTTCTATGAAAGCATCGAGCTAATACATGATAAGCTGCTGGAAGTGCACACTGTTTCACGCTATAAGGTGGATATGAAAGAGTAATAAATGACTGTGCTTTCTTAATTATTTACTGACATTTTGGTTACCGTATTTTACGGACCATAAGGCGCAATTTAAATCCTTTTTTTCCTCATAAATTGATTGTGTGCCTTATAAGCCGGTGCGCCTAATGTATGGATCAAGTAGTGCTTTATTGCCTACACTCAAAACCAGTACCGATACTATTATATGGTAACCATGCTTTATACGCTAACCCATACTCCTTAAAATACGTTGCGTTCTATAGCCCGGTGCGCCTTATGTATGAACAAAAAACTAATCAAAGCAATTTAGCGCCTTATAATCGGGTGCGCTTTATGGTCCGTAAAATACGGTACCTTATGATTGGTTAAGGAGGTGGAAATATGAAAAAACAAACTGCAAAACCTTGTACTGTTTGCTGTTTTTTTCGAACTTAAATTCATTGCCAAAAAAACGTTTCTATACCAGTGGTTCCCTATCTTTTACAATAAATTTTTCCCTTCACAATTTATGACATTTTTGTTCTTCGCTAATATATTACCTTAATGTAGATGCTATACCATAAAAAGATTAAGCACTAACAAAAATGGCTGTATGCAGTGGTGGGATTCAGCCGGTTTACATTGGTTCTATAGAACCGTCTCACAAAATTTTGCCCCCCCCCCCCGAAATACCGAAAAATACCGTTATAATTTTATTTCGGTCAGACCGGAGCAAACCGGTTAGCATTACTGGTTACTCTCAATGGACATTTTGTAATAGAACCGGCTGGAAAATATGACTTTTGTGACAGAACCAGCTGAAAAATATGACTTTCGTGATAGAACCGACGGACAAAAAATTGAATTCCACCACTGTCTGTAGGGCTTTTTTCCCAGTTAAAACTCACAATTTTGCATTTTCAAACAGAAATGGTCGAATTCTTATGATATGTTTATGCGAGGAGAGGAGATATTGTCTGGAGCTCAGAGGATTCACGACCCAGAGTTTTTGACTGAAAGAGCAAAGGCCCCCCCCCCCCACAGAAATGGTCGAATTCTTATGATATGTTTATGCGAGGAGAGGAGATTCTATCAGGAGCACAGAGGATTCACGACCCAGAGTTTTTGACGGAAAGGGCAAAGGCACATGGAATTGACATAAAAACTATTGAAGCTTATATTGATTCGTTTAGATATGGATGCCCACCTCATGCTGGTGGTGGCATTGGTGTGTATAATTATTTATTTTTAAAGATACATTTTTGACTTAATGTTGTGGATTTGGGAGTGATTATATTGGATTTTGCAAACTTGACTTTTTTTGACAAAAACACTTTTATGTTTTTTGGGTAAACCAATAAATTTATTCCTAAAACACATAGTAACCATCAATTTCATTTTCAAGTGTAAGTCATAAATCAATTGTCCTATTTTTGATTTTTATTGCCCATAAGTTACAAAAATTTTGTTTTTTGAAGAAAAAAATCAAGATTTTTTTACTAGATCTATGTTGGTCACATTATTACTTCTTTTAGAAAGCAAATTCAATTTTAATTTTTCAAAGAACATCTTTTCAAAAGATACAATCTTTTTTTTTAAAAGTCAGTTTTAATGCAAAAAAATACATATTTCTGTACTGTATTCAAATGTACTCTAATCAAGAAATTTGAAGCCTTTAATTTCGTTTAAAGCATTTTTTTACAAACTTAACTACAAAACAAATCTAAACACATCAAACATCGGTTAAACCTAATTCAGTTTATCCATAGCTTCGCCTAGTTTGGACAAAACTCGCGTTACAAATAATTTTTAATGTGGTAAAGTTTTAACTAGTCGACATCAGTTTATCCGGATTTTCGCCTAATCCAGACGCATTTTTTGGTCCAAACTGGTCCGGATTAACCAAGGTTTACTGAGCATCAAAACATACTACTATATCATCCTTAGAATGCACTTTTTTAAATTCTACCTAACATGGGATTTAAACCAATAACCTTGTGCTTACTTTAGCCTAATAGTGTAACTAACCGCTTTTAATTTATTTTTAGGAATGGAAAGGGTCACAATGTTATACTTAGGTCTGCACAACGTTCGATCTGCGTCACTTTTCCCACGTGATCCCAAGCGTCTGACGCCATAAACGTCGCTTGTGACGTCATAAGGCGCCAGTTTTAAAGCCATCCATAATGAAACTGAACGATTTTTTGTGCATTACTTTAAAGATTTTTCATGATAAAAATAGGATTTTGGTGGATTTTTTCTTGAGAAAATGCCTTTTTGCAGTAGTTTATGAAGTAGTTTGTGTGCAAAGTTGCAATTTCGGAATTTACTCTTTATTCTTTGACTTAGCAAAAATTCTTCGTTTTTTTAAGTTTCTTGTAAAATATAGCTATTTTGCCAAAAACTTATTTTTGCCCTCAAATTCCCAACAAAAACTTGGCTTAAAAATTCGTTTGGTGCAATTTTTACCACAGAAAACAGACCTATTATTATTTGTGCTTGCTTTGTACTTGTTTGCCTTAAAGACTAGCAAAATTAGCAAATTTTGTCGTTTCATTGCTTGCTGTCATTATTGGAAAATAAAACATCCTTAAATTGTTGATGTACTGAAGACTGAAAAACGCTAACTTGCATGAACAACCTACAATTATTTATCAAATCATTCATTTGGACTGCCTTTAAGGTCTGGCCTACTAAGTGCATTACCTTACATATTCTTTCTTCATTTCCTTATTAGTATGTTCCTAATTAATAGTTTATAATATTGTAAGTATTGTATAAGCTACATACTTACCTGATAAAAAAGAATTCGCTACAAACGTTGGCTTTCAAACGGAATGTTACAGATTTGCTGAAATAAACTAACAATGGTGATAGAGTGCTGAGTGGTTCCTTGTTTATTACGTCACAAGGTCAGTTTGTGACGTAATAGTTAAGTAGTCACCATGTTTCCAGGTATAAAAGATGTTTTTATTTTGTCAAGAATTAACAGTTGAAATAACCCATCGGCCTGTTTGTATTTTAGTCACCTAAAGACCCAATCACGACAAAATATTACTGCATTGGAATAAGTGGCTTTTATTTATTATTCTTAGGCGTTCAAACCTATTAACAAGTTTTTTTTTTGGTTTTTAGTGCTTTCAGGCAAGCATTGCGCTAGTAGCTCACCTACTGAAAATTCTAAGTTTAAACAGTCTTGTACAATCTGGCGTTATTTACACTTTTATAGGTAGCTTCCAGCGTCTAATTTTTTTAATGGTTTACCAGGCAATATGCCGTAATACGATATTCTAAAAACTTCATGTTAATCAAAAATTTCCAGCATTCCGGTTGATTCAACAGTTATCGCTAGTTAATTAGTCACAGCAGTTAATCCGAATGCTGTTATTATCGCCGTTGGATGTCGCCAAATCATCTTTACCCTGCTCGATTCCAATTATGACTTACGGCAGTAGTTCTCAAACCGTGCGTCGTTTCAACTTTCCAAGGGCGTCGCAGAATAGTTTCGTTTTGTGGCTTTTTGTTGTTGTATCAATAAACACAGCTTTTATAATAAGTTTTCTCATTAACTTTTATTTGCTGGTGCGTCGCAAGTCCATAAAACTTTTCCAGGGACGTCGCAACCAAAAAAAGTTTGAGAACCACTGACTTACGGTATGAGCAGTGGTGGGATTCAGCCGGTTCGCACCGGTTGTATAGAACCGTCTGTGATAATAATTACTAAATACAAACACTGTTGGGATTCAGCCGGTTCGTACCGGTTCTATAGAACCGTCCCAAATTTTATGAGATCAGCGAACCGGTTAGCATTACTGGTTACTGTCACTGGACTTTTTATAACAGAATCGGCTGAAAAATCTGACTTTTGTGATAGAACCGACTGACAAAAAAATTGAATACCACCACTGCTTATACCCCCCCCCCTATAGAACCGTCTCACCAAATTTTATGAGATCAGCGAACCGGTTAGCACTGGTTACTGTCAATGGACTTTTTATAACAGAACCGGCTGAAACATCTGACTTTTGTGATAGAACCGACTGATAAAAAAATTGAATACAACCACTGCTTATGACCATTGGTTAAATATAAACTGAAGTGTGTCTGGTTACATTAATTGACATACTAAATGACCAGTATAAACTATAGACAGTACACACTGTTTCAACAACATATAAGGTCTTGATATTTTGGTAGTTTATGTCCAGTTGTGGCATCGGCCAGATTGGTTAGGCATGGATTTTCAGTCAGTTAATCTCGACAAACTGTGCTGTAATGAGGTTATACTGGCATATTCGGTGATTTTTTTGTCACTTGTTACATTGATAAGACCTTACATATCAAAGCAGTGTGCAATATCTGCAGCTTGCTTATAAATTCAATATTTTTGATAGTTTCTGTTACAGAGAAAAACTAATGTTTCGTTCAATTCTCATATTTCAACTAAACAAACTAGTTTAAAATTGTATCCTACAAACCTAAACATTAATTTCGAAAAGCCTATAAACACATCATCAAATGTTTGTTATTTGTATTAACCATAAAGATGCACAGTCACTATTACGTCATAGAGTAGAATATGACGTCACTGTAATTTCAAATTTTCGCAACACACACACAATATTTCACTTTTCCGATTACAATAAAGTCCACAAAGAAACAGTTTTTCCTTTTTAAATCTTAGAGGCTTTGAGGTATTTCTTTCTTCGGGATATAAGGACAAATCCGAAACCAGAAGCAATGATTAAAATGACAGCAACCCCTCCAAGAGCCACCATAGCTGTATGAATATTTTCTTTTGCCTGTTGCAATGCCATCAGTTGTATTTTGACCGCGTTGTCTCCTTTCAGTGGTTTCTCTTTTTTGACTGGGTGGTCGTTTTTCTTAGGTCGTTCGAGAGGTTTTTGGTCTGCAACAAGTGATTGAACCGTTAAAATGGCATTAATATCTGTTGCTCTTACTGTACTCAGGGAGCTAGCGTTTATGCCCAGACACGTGAACATCTTTTCTACGCATTTAAATGGTTTGTAAATGGTTTTAAAGGTGTGCACATCTAATATTGCTCACAGCGGTCCTTAGTGTACTTAGGGAGCTTGTGTGTGCCCTGACGCATGAATATATATGCTGCGTATAAACTGGTGTGTGGCCACAGCGTGGACATCTGATGTTGCACACAGTGATCCCTTATACTTAAGGAGCTTGTGTGTATGCCCAGACACATTAAAATATATGCTGCTCATAAACTAGTGTGTGGCCACAGCGTGGACATCTAATATTGCTTACAGTGGCCCTTAGTGTACTTTAAAAGCTTGTGTGTAAGCTTAGCCAAACAAAAATTCCCGTATCCAAAACTAGTTTGTGGCTAAAGGAATTTTCCAACTACTTTTACTTACGGGTTTTCTGGTTCTTGTTTCCTTTGTGGGTCTTTTTGTTGGAAGCTTTAGATGCTTTTCGTTTGGCCAAACGCAGTGGTCCCATGGAGACAGTCTTCATTGATTCACTCTTTGCTGCCACCGAGCGCTTTGTGCGTGAACCACCGTCGCATTCCTGAAATGCACAAAAATGACATTAATTACAGCATATCGAGTTGTAAAAGCCTGACATCGCCTTTTGGGTAGGGTTCGGGTTTGAGTTTGAATAAAAAAGGTCATTATATTACACTAGGCCTAATTTGTGCCGCAATTTTACACTTTTAGACTGAAAGGTCTTGTACTAAAATTCTTAATACGTAATCATGCCTAAAATGGTTGCCGTATTTTTCAAGTGCTTTTTGCATTCTTTGATTCTGCTGGGTTTATTTGGAAAACTCTACACCAGTGGTTCCCAACCAGGGCCCATGGCCCCCAGGGGGGCCACGAGCTGTGTTCAGGGGGGCCACGAGCTGTGTTCAGGGGGGCCACGGGTGTAGATTTACCAGAAACACCCACTAAAAATTCCCTAATTTAATCAACTATTTTGCATACGATTTGTCTATATTGAGGCTTTTTACGAATGCGGACCCTTATTTACTCTATTCGACCTGCGTTTAAAGCCGATATTAGTATCCAATTTCCACACGAGTTTGCCATTTACATTTTAAGGGGGCCACAGGACTTACAAGGTTACATGAAGGGGGCCACGAGGCAAAAATGACACTTTTAGGGGGCCACGGTCCATGGAAGGTTGGGAACCACTGCTCTACACGAATCTGTTATTAAGTTAAGTGAGAAAAATAACGGCCCAAATAGACATTAAAAGCAACATGCTTATTCATCAAACGTTTCGGTAAATGCTAAAATCATTATCAGTGGTATGAGGGACCGCATCAGTTACACCGTTTTATACCCACAAGTACTGGCCCTTCATATGACTGATGATGGTACGGGCATTTGCCGACACATTTGATTAATAATGCATGTTGATTTTACGTCTATTTTGGCTGTTATTGTCCTCATTAAACTGTCAGTATACATTATAATTATTGTATCTATCGTGTACACTAGGGTTGACTTATCGAACCGATAAGCCAAATAGTACCGCAGGCCTATAATAAGGGCGTCATACCGAATGAAGCCGGCCTTCCATAGCGCAACTAACACAATGGATTTCGCAAACTGCCAAATAGCAATGCATATACGGTCGTCGATACATATTTATACAGCCGTACATGTATTGAAATATATGTATTGGCGGCCATATGATTTGACAACAACTATCAAGCTTTACAATGGGCTAATTAATTGGTTACAACTTAAAAGGGCTTATTCAGTTTGTAAAGTTATTGGATTGTTTGTTTGTTTTCCTTGCCAAGTAGACGCACACTGCTTTTTGTTTGAGCTGAGTGGTCCAGGGGTGTATGTGGGCTAAAAAGTTGTGGCCCGAACCCATGAGTACAAACCCGAAACGCATAATTTTTTAGTACAAAACTTAAACTAGAAGGCCCCCCCCCCGAGTACAAACCCGAAACGCATAATTTTTTAGTACAAAACTTAAACTAGGAGGTCCCATAAGTTGGTGAAATTGAATCACAATGACGCGTAGTGTAAAGTCAGGCCAAAATTAAAAATGTTTTATCTAAATAAATAAGCTTAAACCAATCCCCAAAGACCGACCTGACTTACAAGCGTGCCGTGCTGTATGAAATGGGGACCGTTCATAAAACAGTTGTATCCCCTAAGTGAGACAAGGGGTCCACAACTATTTCGCTATGACGCTCGCATCGCAGATACTTATTTTACCAACGACCGCCAAGTGTCTGCTTGTTTAATGGCGTATAAGATTGAGTTTACCAGTACTTGGCCCACTCTACAGTTTACCGATCAAATGGTTTATGACGTCATCGTCTATAAGGAGACGCTAGTGGGGTTTGTATTATCACATTGTTTGCACATAATGGGCGTACAAATGTCTGGCGCATATGGCGGCTAGGCTGGTAACACTCTTTTTAGTCCCACAAAGTCTTTATTGGACATTTTAAAATTCTTGTTTCGGCCTCCTGTACATATATTTTAAGATACATGTTTACGGCTGCACAACTCGTCGCTGCAGCCGTATCCCTAAAGTTTAATTAAGACATCTNTACATGTTTACGGTTGCACAACTCGTCGCTGCAGCCGTATCCCTAAAGTTTAATTAAGACATCTCATCTCTAGCTCGGAGGGTTATGCTAAATCCGAAATGACCCCATAAGAGTGTATTTTCTTATCCCTATTATATGGAAGCCTAAAAATCACCTAAGAAACTCACCCTATCATCGCACTCCTCATTCTCTGGGCAAACGTCCAGTTCACAACAGACCCAGAAATCTTGATCGGACAATTCCTGGTGACGCCAAGTAAAGAATTGATATGAAAACTCGAGTTTTGAATCAGTATGCGAAGTATGGACGACATTTCCTGGGTCCGCTCTTGACAGTGGATCTTCCTCTGCGCAGCTGAAAAAGTTAACAAGAGTTGTGGTTATGACACTAATAAGCTATCATATGGTTCAGGTCAGTAACGTGTGATATGTTACGACGACTTTGCGAGCTTAAAGGCTTTTAATTACCATGCCACTTGTTATGTAGCATAGGCTACACTATTTTGTAGGCTTAATGCAGGTTTCTTTTGTCAACAACAGCGCTCAGAGTTGTAGGTGGGCCCGAAATTCGAGCCAGAACACGGCCTGAACCCGAAAGTATAAACCCGAATCGTTCTGAAGATGTCCATTTTGTCCTGAAACTTTGATTGGTAGGCCTATAATAAAGAAGGCCTACACAATAGACAATGGCTGAAACAACTTTTTCAGGCTGTTGGGTAGTAGGATTAGTCAAGCAACTATCTACTTTGTAAAGCAATTCATATTTTACAACATGGCGGACACATAATGTGAAAAAGACACGCGCGAACCAAGCCCTATTGGATAAAAAAACAAGCCCAAACCCGACCCAGCGTACAACTCTGATAGCGCTTGTTTTACATACTTGAAGCAATTGCTTCGGTTTTCGTAGCGAACTAAGGCTTTATTGTTCTTGCCAAAAGCGGATTTCCGAACTGGCTTCAAGTAGTCAACCATAGCGCTTGTTTTACAGTTTTACAACCTTGATGCAGGTTTCCTAACTAGTTTTGTAATGCTTGCTGGCAGGTTGGCTATCTAACTTTCTGCAGTCAACCATAGCGCCAATTTTGCTTGCTTAAAGCTTTTTTTTTAACTTCGTGCAGTCAACTATAGCAATTGTTTTGCCAGTTTAACGCGGGTTCTTCACTAGTTTTGCGCTGTGAACCATATCGCTGGTTTTGCACACCTAAAATTAGTTCACAAAAGCCTCAAATAGTCAACCCTATCCTTATTGGTTGCATGACCTTCTGCGTTTAAACAGGGTTTCCTGATAAACTTATGTGAAGTGAAATATAGTCTATTTCAGCATTTATTTACTTACCCATCTTTCAAAATGTAGAAACGTGCTGGACCCTCATAAGATTCATCTCCAGGTTGCACCCAACATTTGCGACCCTGAAAAACAAAACTAATTTATATCATACAAACTAAAATGTTAAAAAATGAAGGGTTAGATTTAGCGCTTCTGATAACTGAGTTGGTAACATTGACTTTTGACGTTTTGTATAAATAGTTGGGACTTGAGCAATATCAGTCAGGTGCCAGTCCAGTGTTTCACAAAATATTTTAGAGATACATCAAATAATTACACATTTATCTTTGGTACATTTTGCAGGCTAAAAACACTAAAAAGATGTTTAAAGAAACTAATTATTTGCAACTGTTATTAAATTGGATACATTGCAGATAGTGACAAATGGATAAAAACAAGGTTTCAGTTAGTTAAAATCATGGGCTGATTTAAATTGTGTTGAGTGTATTTCTCAACGAATACATAGCGAAGCAGTAGCAATAAAAATCAAAAACGGAAAGCGTTATGCTATGCGGGCTCACCAAGAAATTAAGGCACATTGTGAATAAACACAACTAGAGAAGGCATTACTTCACATTGTGCAAAAATAGTTTATTTTTGTCACCTGTAAAATGAATCCGCTTGAAGGTGTCATTTGGCTTTTAAAGAATAATTCGGTGCCGAGCTCAATGTCGGTGTCAGTGGCCAGTACGTCAAAGTTGTCATCAGTGTATCTTAGAAGGTCAGCTTCAAAACGGAATTTCACCGGGTGGACAACTTTATCGAAACGACTAAAAAACCAAATCATTTTAGTCATTAAAAGGAATATTGTACAAAAATTGGTTTGTTTGGGTTATAAATAAGATAGACAGGGATTAATCTATTTCCCATAAACTTTATAAAAAGAGTACATAGTGTTTGCTCATACGTGCATGCAACGCATAAGTACAGTATACTGTATTAAAAGATGCACCATAACGGCCGTGTCATTTGGTCTAGAACAGTGGTTCTCAAACTGTGGTACTCGTACCACTAGTGCAGTGGTTCTTAACCTTTTTTCCTTGCTGCACCCCTTTCAAATCACAAACCAATTTTCGCACCCCCTTTCAAATCACTAACCAATTTTCGCTCCCCCTTCTGTAATTGCTTAAATAGAATAGACCTAACCAACCTTAATGATTCAGCATCCCCGCACCCCCTAGGAACAGTTCTCGCACCCCTTGGGGGTGCGTGCACCCCAGGCTAAGAACCCCTGCACTAGTGGTACGCCGGAGCTTTTGAGGTGGTACCCGAGCTGCTGTACCTTATTCAAGTTAAATCATAAAAAGCAACTTACCGGGCCAACTAATTAGGACGTCTGAAAAGTCCAAATTGATTTCTGACTTAACTCACAGATTTAGCTAAACGATTTGGCGATTATTCCTAATTGTTTATGACGCAACCATCCCAATTGTGACGCAATGTGGTGCCTGTTTATTCAATTGTTTGTACACAATAGGCGAACAATTAGTCGGACGCATATCGCTATACAGGGCTGGCAGTACATCTTTCTAGTTCTACAAAATCTATTGACCAAATCTCTTAACAGAAGTGCATATCTTATAATAACCAACGTCCCACCCTCAGTCTTGTTTACCCACAATGCGCCAACTTCGCCAAGCCCCAGTCACATAACGCGTTATAATACGGTATATCTGCGCCGTGTTTAAACATTATTTAGCAATTGTGCCCTCAACGAATTTTCCCGTATGTGTCTGAAGCAGATTTGTAAACGGGTCTGAAACTGGGTCCCGAACCCGACCCGAAACCAAAATTGCAAGCCCAAAACCCGGCCCAATCGTTTTTGAGAAGCCCGTTTAGGCCCAAAAGTTTGATTGACAGGCCTATAACATAGAAGCCCCAGGAAAGACCACGACAACCAACAGAGTAGCCCATACAATAATAGACAACTATTCTTGAACAAGTCGTTTTTGGACTGTTTGACGCTAAGTCAGGTCCAGCAACTGGCTTCTTAGATAGTTAAATTTACTCAAAAACTACTGACACAGAGTGTAAAGTCATGCCCGAATCAGATCCGTTTTTTTATGAACCCAAAGCCCGAACCCGAACCGGGCCCGAAAAAACCGGCCCGACTTACTACTTGTAATTTGTACTTACACTAAACGGGGCTCAATAGGGCCAACGACGGTCTTGTATTCGCGATCGTAAAGGCAACCCATCACAAGGGTTGGGATGTCAGCTCGGCTGATAGGGTTATCTCCTGGGGTGGGTGTAGAAATTACACAAGCTTTGTAATAGTGGGCAACACCGTCGTCTTTGTTCTGATAAAAGCAAATGAAATGTAAGTTTTTTTTCGGCAAGTAAATGTACGTAAAAATATTGGAAACAAAAACGATTGCTTTGCTATAATGTTTTCTCGGTGATTGATGGTGTAGCTACTAATGTAAGAACTCACAGTAGCCATGTTTGCTAATTTCCGGTAGGTGGCGCACGCAAAATTTTGTAAATGCAATTTGTGCATGGGCTATTAGGGATCTGAGGTTTCATAATCATAACAACAACAAAAATCAGCTTAAAACGCTAGTTTTTTATGTTAAATTTGCAGTGATTTACACCCAGTTGGGGCATCGAACAGATTTTCGAAAAGATTTGTGGCTTTTTGGCATGTTACTTCTAACAAATTGGAGTGACGTTAAATGGCTACACCGGCCTGTATGGCCAATGGCATGCCACCAGCTGCACTGATAATATCTAATAGGTCAAAATAGTGTGCACTGTCTGCAGCTTGCGTAGTAATTTTTGGTTCTTATTTTCATTCTGTAGCCTAAATAATCATTTAAACCTACGAGACGGTTGTTTTTTATTTGCGCTGGAGTCATTTCGGGTTGTTTGCCAATAATACAGTGGTGTTTGGATAACAAATAGGGAATTGTGGGTCGCTAAAAGAAAATACGGACTGCTGGAAAAGCATGCAGTGAAGGGTCTACTTCTTTTAATGACCAATTTTGCAAAATTGACTACTTATAATATGAAATCCGAAATTATTATACGGACAGTAAAAAACTGGTTTCCTAATCGCCTCAGCCTTATTTAAAATTGGTTAAGGTCCACATACACAGACCAGCGATCACGACATACTCTTTTATAAATCATAGTCCGACAGGCCTATTAACGGCGTAATACCGATTCAATCCGGTTTTCAAAGCACCCTCGTATTTTCCTTTTAAAATTGGTTTGTCAAGCGAGCAAAAAAGCAAAATTAATACCTCAGTACCCCAGACACATTGACCCAAGCCCAACGTAAAGATGAATTGGCCGTCCTGGTTTCCTGCTTCACATTCGGTAAAACCGTCTTCCCCCCCCCCAGCAAAATTAATACCTCAGTACCCCAGACACATTGACCCAAGCCCAACATAAAGATGAATTGGCCGTCCTGGTTTCTTGCTTCACATTCGGTAAAACCGTCTGCATCTGTAAGGACTAACCGATCTGCATCAATCCCCTCGCTGGCTAGATAAGCGGCACTTATACTAAAAAAATGACAAGAATAGTTTGTTATTGTAGTTATTTTAATGTTAAAATTGTGGTTTTTGTTTATTGTTTTTTTTCTGTAATCTGTTTTGCTATTGTTGTTAGAGGTGATATTGTATTTAGATTTTTGCTATTGTTGTTGATTTTGCTGTTGTTAGTATAAACGTGTTATTGTTGGATTTCGTGGCTATCTGTGTGTGTTGTACTTTTTTGTTACATTTACATTTTCCTATTTTCCAATTGCTATTACTACAATTTATTCGTATTAGTAGCTAACTTTAACAACTGTGCTTTATTCTTACCTAATAGAAGCTCCGTTGTGTCGACAATCAATGTTCGCAAGTGAGTTTTCAATCGCCACTGTAAAAGAAAAATATTGTTTTTACCTGTTTTTTAATAATTTTTTTTTGTTAAACATATAAAAACAGTTTTTAAACCAGCCCAAAAGGCGCAACTCCATGCTACAGAAAAACTAATCTAGCAGAATTTTAGTGTATATCATCTGCTTGCAAACACCAATATAAACGGCAGGTTTGATATTTGGGTTTTATCCAACATAGGCAAATGCAATCGTAATGATAAATAGAGTCGCAATGCGTAAATGCCATATGTTATAGAGGCGAGAGTCAAGATTTTAAAACCGCTTGTGAAAAAAATAATGATAAATGTACGCTAAAGAAAATTATTAGGACGAAATTGGCATCCTAATTCTTGTGGTAAATAAACAATGCAGTTTTTTTGTGGTTAGTTTTTTGTGGCCTAGAGGTAGGATTAAATAGACTGGGTGCAGCTTGGCTTTCACCCTGTTAACACCAACAAACTGGTGTTCATAGCCTAGCCAAATGACAAAGTGTTGTTTCTACTTACATAGGTCGTTTATGTCTGGAATTTCATCAGAACCTGCACGTTTTTGGCGGCTTAGTTCTCCTGAAAAACAAAAATATAATTTAATTCAAAATTTAAGGAAAAACTATGGTTTTGTAACTCATGAGTCATGTTTGCACGAATTTATTTATGCTGTGCTGCCGATATAAGGTATGATAACAAATGTATTTTAGTATTATTAAAAAGTTGGAGATGCATTTTCTTTCCCTAAGCGGAAAATATGACTTTTTCTAGGATTTCTATAGTGATGTAAAAGTTAGAAATTAAGTTTTTTTTCGGACGGAAATGAATTTTATCTCGTTGCTCTTGGAAACCCCCCCCCCCGGTTAAAAACACTGCCCTTCGAGAAAAAAAAACATTTTTTCCAGTAAAAATACAAACACTCTTACTTGTGGCAGAAACACTGGTGGCTACCAATCCAAAGATGGCAATGGAAAGTGAAAATACGTAACGCATTTTCTAAGTCTTCTCCCAAATCTTTATAAATTTATAAACCTACAATACTAAACACTCTGAAAATTTGATACAAATGAATATGGCAAGACATTGTTGTCAAATTATATTTTGTAACAATTTTGGAGCTGAGACGAGTTTATGCGGCCGTAAACACGTTTAATAAATATTATNATCCAAAGATGGTAATGGAAAGTGAAAATACGTAACGCATTTTCTAAGTCTTCTCCCAAATCTTTATAAATTTATAAACCTACAATACTAAACACTCTGAAAATTTGATACAAATGAATATGGCAAGACATTGTTGTCAAATTATATTTTGTAACAATTTTGGAGCTGAGACGAGTTTATGCGGCCGTAAACACGTTTAATAAATATTATGTACTGGCGGCCGTGACGTAAATAAACTCTTTTGCTAAATATTTGCATTTTAAAACTTTTTGTAGGGCTGGAAGTAGTATTACCAGCCTAGTAGCCAAATGCGTTAGATTTTTGAATGCCTTTGTGCGCAAGCAGTGCGAAAAAAACGGCACCACAAGTGTCACAATATAGATCATGACGTCATAAATAGTTTAGACTGATTGTCAGACTGTTCAGCTAATCTGTGAATCAAGCTAGAAATAAAACTGAGTATTTCAAGCGCTATGAGATAGTATATATAAGAGATAAACCTTTTCCTCTACATCAGTAATTTTATATCAAGAACAAGCAGACACTTAATAGCTTTTCGCGATCGCCGTCATAGCGAAAAGGTACTGTACCTCTGCGGTAAAAGAACTTATGCTCATAGGGCGTTACGATATAATTTGCAATGCTAATGTGTCAAAAAACTAGACCGTTTTAAAAATCTGTCCTAAAATATCTAGATAAGTTTGGCATTCTCTTTATAATCTCTGTAATATTTTTTCTCAGCGCTGTTTTAAGCTTTCAAAGTTTTGCAGTTTTAGTTGTTTTAACTGTTTGAAGAAAGAAACAAACTGTATGGATACATTATTTTACGTTTAATTCGCGTAATTTAAAAAATAAATACAATTTTGGTTTAAAATCTGGTTTAAAGACACGCTTCAATCGGTTTTCTCTACATTTGATTATCATATACATGTTTCACTGCAATAGTTTGTCAATATATTTTCTCTAAGAACACTTCTGTGTAAAATTTCTCTCCAAAATGATTTGAATTACAACATCACAGCTCAATTAGTACTAAAACTACCTTAATTTAACTAAATATATCACTTATTTAACAAATCTACCAAAAACCTTACAAAAAACCCGACTCTAATATAACACACCAACATATAGCACTGCATAATATACAACTAACACAAGCGATAAACACAGAACCCTTCAGATAATTACGCGTTGCGTGCGGCCCGCAACATACGAACAAAGAATAGGAAATGAAATCATGCCTATTCTATCGTACCGTGGTATCCGGCGCGCTATAACGCAACGCTCGTTCCGTAAGGTGCTATGCGCATGTATGTATGCATGTGTGTGCTGTTAATGGCGTGTTTGTTAGTTGTGTATATATCCAGCTATGCTATATGCCCTGTTTGAAATTATATACTACATAAGGTACCTGAATTTACTAATGACTTATTTGTTTAATGCAGTGTTTAAATCTTTGAGCCATGGAACACTTTTCTGCATTAAAATAACATTGCGGAACGAAATTTTATAATGATGTACTTAAAACTAACAAGCTCGCACACTTAAATCAACTACTGTATTGTACTTAAGGAGCAACATGCCCATATAATTACATTCTTAATATTACACAACCATAAATGAAGTCAATCACGATGGAACATTAAATCAGTAATAGTGGATAATTAGCCTACTTACATGAAATAAAAGCTATTTACTTCCATTGTGTTAAACTAGTGATTTTCGGCCGATAGTTAGGTTAATCCAGACCCGTATGGGCCCAACAAATTGTCCGGATCCGGCGGAGATCCGGTTTCACCGAGGTTTACTGCATTACTGTAGTTTTATTATGTGGGAAGTAATGTATTTAATCAAGCTTTGGAATGCACCTCCTCTGGAATGCAAATTCGATAGTCATTCGCTACACAACTTACTTATAATTCTGTGCATAACGACAGAACGAAAGGATATGCTTTGTACATGGCATAGCTGCGCTTTTAAACGTATACCCACATTTGCGCCCTCCAATTTTCAACTTATTTCTGGCTTAGAGAATTAGTCAATTAGGTCGCTATGCTGTTTTCACCATACGAAATAAATTAAATATTTTGCACCATGCCAACCAAACGTGCCTATAGTGTATGATTTGGAAATAAACTAAAAAGCATTATTATAGGTAAGATGCCTTTTGCGGGTCTTACCTACTATGATTTCTGCAACTCTAAATGAAGATAAACTATAAATGCATCAAGCCAATAAATGATAAGTAAGCTACAGACAGTGCACACTGTTTCGACCCGTACGGTCTTATCAGTGCAGCTGTCGACGAGAGATAGCCCGTATTGGCTAGTGTAGCCATCTAACGACACTCCAGTTTGTTGGGAGTAACAGGCTGAAACGCCATGCTTCACCTATACTGTTCGATGCCACAAGACATTTAAAAGGCCGAAATACCAGTAGAATTGCTGTAATTGCTTATGCAGCAAGCTAGCAAAATTTTTCATGCTTTTTTAGTTATTTTTTCGCCTTCTTTTGAAAGGCCTTCACGGCGGTTTCTTAAAGCCTGTGTCACTATTACAAGTAAGCTATAAGTACAATAAAAAAACAACATTTACGAATCGTTACGTGCAAGAGTGTCAGTGGCGCGAGGTAGGCGATACGGGTCGAAATATATACAATATTTTATGACAAAGCAGTAGCTGTGCGCCACCCACTGGCCACCCGTTTTCGCATTACCAACAATACCAGCAGAAATTGTAAGTACCATAAATAAATCAGGTAAAATTTGTTTAGATGTTGAAAAAGCACAAAGTTTGATTTGTTTAGCTGCCCTGTAGTAAAATTATACGCCGTAATCCCAGGGGTATTACTTTCCAACCTTAAAACTTTTTAGTTTTGCCCTTTTTTCTCTTTTCCCTTTGCTGACTATAGTTCGTTTTCTAAATTTAGCTTCCATAGCTAGGTGCAAAGCATTGCGTCATTTTTTTTGCTGATTGCTGTAACTTTGTAAAATGTGCGGAAAAGTTCTAATAGTGGTGTTTCTTTAACGTAATTCACTTGATTTAAATTCGTAAAAGTCTGCTTTTAATTAAATTTTGATAAATTGTACTTGTAGCAAAATTGTGTGAACGCTTTTAAGTGCGTTTTCGTTTGCTGCTATGAAATACACTTATATACTTAAGTTGAGTTTTACACAACACAAGGGTTTAAACACAAGACGTTTCTGTGTAAAACTCGAAAAAAATGCTTGACCCTATATTAGTCGATTAAGTGTCTTACATTCAGCTCACACATATTGTTCATTAGCGCCACCTTGCCAGGTGTTCAAACAAAAAGTCTTTTCTCATTCTAAAATCAAGACGTTATTTTTTCTCTCACAATTGCTACTTTTGCAGTTGTTACCCAACCACTAGGTTTTGGCCCCAATTTTTTAGTGCTACAGTACTACAATCTGTTTTTAAGTATGTGAAGTCGTTTTTCACGCCAACAAAATGCAATAAATAACTTATAAATGTGTGAAATAAAAATGTACAACGTAAAAGCATATAGAGCCAATAAATGATAAGCTGCAGACAGTGCACACTGTTTCGACCTATAAGGTCTCATCAGTGCAGCTGGTGACGAGAGATCGGCCGCATTGGCTAGTGTAGCCATTCAACGGCACTCCAGTTTGTTGGGAGCACAGGGTA
>QLIY01000859.1:0-10433 GCA_003260075.1 Phallusia mammillata | reverse complement strand
TGGTGCTAGATTTTTCTAGCTTACGCCTTGCCATATATGGGAATTCTTGGTGACCGGCTGATTTGGTATAACACCTTCAATAGGCCTGGTGTACTATGATTTCTATATGAATGTATCGTGATCGCTTGACTGCATCGACGCTTCAGGGCTGATCCCATCGTAGAAAAATTATATCCATCAATTTTGCTCATACACTAATTTGAAAGTGGCTAAATTTTGAACAAAACGGTAAGAGACTATATAGTGACATTGAAATCAGATGATACAAACGTTGTTGTTATTCAACGTGTGAAATACTAGAATGTCTAAAACAAATTGTATTCACTTGTTTAGTTGGTTTTAAAGTAACAACTGAATTGAACAAATAACGCCAGTGTCGCGACACCGTTTCGTTAGTCTGTCTTCGAATTGTCTTTATACGGAAATAGCTACAGCGCATTCAGCGTTACGCAGCTATTTCCGGCTTGGTGATTGTTTTAGTGCAGGGGTCTCCAACGAAAAGAAAAAAAAAACAATTTTGAACTACCTAGAAGCCGTAGGCCATATGCGGCCTTGGATGACAAAATGCTTTTAAAGACGTCACACCAATTGCAGAAAAATATGTGTTTTCATTGCTTTGAATTTGAAAGTGCTATTTTCGTTAACCTCCAATAGCTCATTGCTTTACAATCTCACTTGCGTGTTGATCAATACTTTCTTATTTCACTACAAGTTACAATGAAAGCAATTGTTTGTGCATAATTTTATATCTTAGTTTTGTCTGCGATGTCACAAACTGCTCTTAGTTTAAGTAAATTAAATTTCAGGTGAAATGAATCCTAAAAGCTGTAGCGGTATGTATAAAAAATACCTTTAGCAGTTTAAGATTTCGTTTTTGCTAAGAAGTTTAATTGGTATTATCATTCAATTTATTGTGGGCCGCGAGTCCTACTCGGGAAAATTACGAAACATATGTAGTGTAAATGAAATGGTTCTTTGAAGCACTGTCTTAGGCCTCTAAACAATCTTTGTGGCCTACACAAATGTCAAAAATGTTGGTGAGGAATTATAAACGTAAAACGTTTCTAAACAAAGAACTAAACGGATTCTTAACTTTATACTTTCATGATCAGACTAAGTTTGCATTATTTATTATTTCATTATAATAGTAATGTTTAAAAATAATTCAATTTGTAATTTTTAACGTAGACACATGGGTGTGAGTTAAAGTTTCATTAATTTAAGTTTATTGAGCACTTGACGAGTGAGTGAAAAAAACAAACTTGGGTCATATTTGAATGGGCATTTTTCATTTGCTTATGACATCTGGCCTGAGGGCCGTGTTTTTTTGAGACCCCTGTTTTAATAAGATCTACAATACCCCATATCTGTGTGTACTATAATCGGGACGCGTTTACGGGACGTTACACGTTTTTTGTGTTGGAAGCCTGGCTTTTAAATTAGTTTTGATCCGAAATCATCAACCAGAAATTCGACCCGATTTTCGAAAAAACCCTAAGGCTTACTGGTATAACACGCACCTTGGAATATTATTTCGGTAATCTGAGACGGCATATGCCGAATTTTAAACCAAGCAATCACGTTTAAACACATTGCTTTTATTTACAAGCTGGCGCATGAACATGATTACACAATACAACATAAGAACAAGCACAAAAAGATTGTTTTGTTGCCGATCGAATCTCAACAGCAATTGTATGTACACATTTACGATTTCCGATGCGACCAGGCGGTTGACCGGCTCCGTTTAAATTCATTCCCATTGCCCATAAGCTTTAATGCTTGATTACTGCAAACTCTTTCTTATCGTTGTAAGTCATACAAGGGAACAGTCGATTCTTCCAGTCCATAAATGACGCAGCAACGGTGACAATGTTTAAGAACAAATCAATGTTGAACATGTTCCCCCAGAAATTGATCGAAGTCATACTAACATGCATTGCCATAAACAAGATGTAAGATGCCATGTTGGATGAGACACAAACACCAGCGCATATACAAAGTCGAATCACTGTGTGTCGCACGAAATCGGAGTTCGGTCGAGCCTCCCCTGCCACACAACGCAAACGGTAGTGCTTTGCCAGTGGGTAGAAGAAAAGACCAACAAGGGAAAACTGGAAGACGAAGGATGCAATAAAAACAAGCCATCCGATCATTGGTGCTGCCTGTGTATCAATCGTGGTCATATCATAAACGCAACCGCTTGGAGAGCTGAAAATGTTGTAACCCGATGCATATACGATAGATATGACAGTACAAAATGCCGGGTAACCTACAAGTATCGCAGCGCTAATAAAGCGAAGTAGAGGAGATCCCAAGCACGCATTGCTCTAAGATGCACCGTATGAACAGTAAAACACCAGCAACAAGACACAGAGCTCCTTTGGAAAGAAAGTCGTCGACGTGTGCTGAAAACCCCTTGTTTTTGTTCTGGCGGCCTTTTTTACGTCGATACTCGAAAACAGATAAACTTAAGATTAAGTACAGCGTGATGACTGTAATGAACACATTTAGAATTTCGTCGCGAAGCCAATGTCGAAAAGTATCCGCACTCAGTTCAAAAATCACGTACGGATACCCTGTACCGTTCCCAGTATCATTCATAGCCGGAGTAGTTGCAGTGTTAATCATAGCCGGAGTAGTTGCAGTGTTAATCATAGCCGGAGTAGTTGGAATGTCAATCGTAGCTGGTATAGTTGTACTGTTACTCAGATGCATTTGAAAAGTGTTCACAGTCTTGTAATAGTGTACAACCTATACACAAGAACTGTATGAGGTCCACCAAGCGATAGAGGGGGTGTAAAGAGCTAAAATTATTTCTACAGTCTTACGTAATATCAGATCTTGCAAATGTATCATCAAACAAGAAGTGGTCCTGTTTTACTTTTAAGAAAACAAAAATGTCCGATAATTATGAAATACATATTTGTGCACAATTTCATTTTAGTTTTAATATTTGAATGTGGCGTAAAATGATGTTTTGTAAACTTTCCACGCGAGGTATAATCTTTCGAAACGAAACTGAAAACATCCCAAATGTTGTTGCAGGGTTACTTTCGCAAGGAATTAACTTTACAGTACTTGTTAACTCCAAAGTTATATTTTACTAAGAAGTTTTTAGGTTTGTGAATGAATTTAGCTTGGACCTGAGTTGCTAGTCGGGCCGAGTTTGGGTCAGGTTCGGCTAAGGTTTCTTTAAAAAAACGAGCGTGATTCGGGCCTTCTCACTGTGTATCAGTATATGTTTTCAGATAAATTTAACTAGCCATGTAGTCAGATGCTGGACCCGAGCTAATGTCAAACAGCCCCAAAACGCCTTGTTCAAGACCACTTGTCTATTGTGTTTTTGTCTTGGTCTTTTCTGTGGCGTTATATTGCACGTTTACAACTCTAGTTTAAACTACTAATGCTCAAGAAAATTACGCAAATACCGTCAAGACAAAATTGAAAAGGTTTTAATACCACTGCTGTAGACGGAATTTTACGGCAATTGGTATAAGTACTGTCTCACTGAAGGATAAACATACACAACCGCTGACAGTTTGAACATCTGTGTAACTTAATGATACCACTGTCAGCAATATTTTCTGCGCTAAAAAGATTGTCCAACGCAGCTATGACAAAAACATTAAACAACTAGAAATTTCGACTCCCTTTGCTAAAAGACTTGCCAAGCATGAAACCATTCAACACTGTTCCATAGTCAATCTAAACCATATGCGATGGTTTTCATGCGCCAATATAAATTGTAACGTCAGCATGCAGTTTGCCAATTTATTTTTTCATCCCGAACAGCAACTGTGCGCAACGAGGTGTCAGTTTATTTGATGGATGTAATTTCATTATGTTTTTCTTCCTACTACCTAAACAAATTCGTTATTGATCAATGGGATTTGTGCGTGAGGGGCAGATGCTTAATATGCCGCGATGCGCAGATTGTATGTTAAAGATTGCCGCAAATGCAGGGATAAGCTAAAGAGAAATTATTTTTAACACCCTTTCGGCATCCATATGCGCAATTTCGAATTTCAATTTCAGACGCCAGGTGCCAATTTACTTGTTACGTAAAACGATAAATGGCTTCAGTTTTAACATTTCGGTGTGTAATAATGTTTTTTGTGAGCTAATTTAACAGTAAACAGAGAAGTTAGTTCGTGGAGGCTGAATTTGTACTTTTAATGACCATTATATCACCACTAACGCAAAACAGTTATTGTAGGTGTACAAATTAGAATTGGAAACGGGCCTAGAATTAGACCCAGAACCCGACCCGAACCAGAGAGTACAAGCCCGAAACTCGACCCAAACCCCAATCGTTTTTGAGAAGCCCGTTTTGGCCCTAAAGTTTAACAACAATTGGTCTTGAACAAACCAACTTCAAGGCTGTTTGACATTAGGTCATGTCCAACAACTGGCTACGTAGCTAGTTAAATGTATTCAAAAAATACTGACATAGAGTGTAAAGTCGGGCCCGAATCAGATCCGTTTTTTAGAAACCTATAAGCCCGAACCCAGGCCGAAAAGCGCGGTACTCAGCCCCAAAAGCCCGACCCGTCTTACATCTCTTGTACAAATTAAAAGTAACTTTTGAAATTGGTAATCACTTGTCGTGCCGTGCATAATCTTCTCGAAGGTCAGACATATCAAGGGTTGCTTACCTATAGGCAGGGTTGCCATGCATTCCTTATTTCTGTAACGCTACTATTTCTACGGTTAAGGACGCTACTCCAATGGCTAGCTGGTAAAACCAATAAATAGACCGCACGCTACCCTTACTGCTTTCACAAACACGGAGGCGAATAAGCAAATCTAACTTTTGTATTTGTCTCAAAAATATTAGAGAATTTATCCATATTATTATTAGATTTTTAAGTATTGTTTTGTTCAGCCATAGCGTAAAGATTGTACAGTATTTTCCAGTTCAGTTTCGTCCGAGTTGACAAAAAATCGATTTAAACCGGTTTGGGCGTTTGGTTGGAGGAAAAAAACCGGCTAGAAACAGTTTGAAACTGAAATATTCTGCAAAAAAACCACCAAAAACCAGATTTTTATTCGATTTCTGACACCCTAAAAAAAAAATAAAAAAATAAAAATAAAAAAAAACGAAAAGGCGAGCTTTATTTCGAAAAGCCGGTCAAAATTTCTGGTTTTCGATTCCGGTTCAAACCGGTTTGGACGTTCGATAGAAGGTTAAAACCAGCTAACCAGCGAATAGGAGGCCCAAGCTCATTTTTTTGGTGCTACAAATTGGGCCGCAAGAAGTTGTGCATAGTTATATCATCGATAACTAGGGGAAGAATAGTTAGAAAGGGTCCTTTGGTTTTGCGCGCCGCATTTTCTCCTTAGCTATGAGTGTAGTTAGGCGCGGCGCGTGACTATTGGGTTGGAGAGGAATAGCACGCGAGCACGCCGGCTAAAAAATACCTATTGTTGTTACAAGGCTGAGCGCACTAAAATTAGGGATTTTTCGCTTGTCGCATTGATTCGTCAGTGCCGTGCGTCTGTATCGGCTGAACGATCCACTATCAGTTTATTCTTTCGATAAGAAATGTCCTTCTTTTTGACTTACGTCTTTATTTTGTCTTATTTTCAACAATTACACGTCAAATCCCTGCTAATAGTAAAAGTAAACCTAGACCTGAGCTGTCGTGAGATGCTCGAAGTATTGTCTACGAACAAGGAGTGGCTGGAACAGATTGTTTCAGGCAAAAAAGTATGGCATGTGATATGTCATGGCTTATATAAATGCAAAGATTTATTTGAAAACGCTTGTTTCGTTTCGTATAGAAACTTAATTTTTTGATTGTCCTTTTTTTCGGCTCCGTGTCGATGGCAACGCTTAACTCTGGGCATAATGAAGGAACACAATAGGCATTCTTTATACATGGTGTAGCTGCTCCGCTTTTATCCTATACCCACTAATTTTGCCCTTCACGTTATGTTTATACTTGTTTTGGGCCTGGTGCTTGTTCTAGCGCCACTGTGTCGCTGCTTTTGTTTTATCCAGCCAAATATACTGTACTTATGTTTTGCACCATTTCAACAAAACGTGCTTAGTGCATCTTTTATAAAGAAACTGTTGAACCGGATTTCGGTGTAACCCTGGTGTGGTTATATTAAGCCTATTTGTGTTAAGCCAATAAGTGCAATTCTAACAAAAAAGAATAAAACTGTAAAAGCATAAAGCCAACAAATTAAAAGCAAGCTGCAGACAGTACACTCTGTTTCGACCTATAAGGTCTTATTAGTGCAGCTAATATAGGCCGTGTTGGCTAGTGTAGCCATCTAACGGCACTCCAACTTGTTTGACCCGTATACAGACATAAAAAACCTTGATCGTTCCTGCCCTCGATTAGGCGTCTTACATTCAGCTTGCACATATTGTTCATTAGCGCCACCTTGCGAGGTTTTCAGAAGTTTTTTCTTCTCACAAAATTAAGGTGTTTTTCTCCCACAATTGCTTCTTTTGCACTTGTATCCCAACCGCTAGGTTTTCGCATAACTTTTTCATGCCACATGATTACAATAGGTTATTACTTTTGTTAATTCGTTAAACACGGAAACAAAACAAAGCAAAGATAAATGTAGAAAATACAAATGTAGAACTATTTGTATTATGTCACATTAATGTTTATGTTACAGAACAATTACCACTTTTTGGCTTAAATCCCAAGTTGTAATGCAAAAGTTAATACACTTAAATCGCAGCCGAATTACGCGGTTTTCAGAACGTGCATAAGATTACGGAATAGCGCCACCTACCGGTTTTAAAAATTCGAATTATTATTTACAATTTAACAAACCTTTTATGTGCTTTATAGCATTGTACATGTTATCATAATCGATATAACGTGCTAAATTAAGTGTTTGTGGCGAATATAAACTTGTCATAGTAAAAACGCAAAAATATTTGTCGGGAATTTTTTTCCGGGAAATGAAAAAAAAAATTGAAAATTTCAGTGGAGAACCCCCTGAAAGTCGAATCACAAGCACCATTGCCTGCCTTGTATGCTGCACATGTCAGCTTCGTAGTAGGGGATCGCCAGTTCGACCAGTCATGAGTTAAGACATACATGAATAGCTGGAATCAGCCCTGAAGCGTCAATGCAGACCATCAGTGATTATGCTTGGTGACCAGCTGATTCAGTGTAACGCCTTAAACAGGCCTGTCGTACTATGATTTCTATATGAGTGTGCCGTGCTCGCTGGTCTGCATCGACGCTTCAGGGCTGATCCCAGTTGTTCATCTATATCTTAAACAAATTATATCTATACATTTTGCTTAGACACTAATTTGAAAGTAGCTAAATTCTAAACAAAACGATAAAAGTGCTTGTATAGTAACATTGAAAACAGAAGATACAAACATTGTAATTATTTAACGTGTAAATTGATACAATGTCTGACATAAAGTATATTTACTTGTTTAGTTGGTTATAAATGAATAACAGAATTGCAACAAATAACGTCAGCATCGCAACACCGTTTTATTAGTCTCTTTTCGAATTGTCTTTATACGGTGTAGCTGCAGCGCATTCAGCGTTACGCAGCTATTTCCGGCTTGGTGATTGTTTTAGTGCAGGGGTCTCCAACGAAAAGAAAAAAAAAACAATTTTGAACTACCTAGAAGCCGTAGGCCATATGCGGCCTTGGATGACAAAATGCTTTTAAAGACGTCACACCAATTGCAGAAAAATATGTGTTTTCATTGCTTTGAATTTGAAAGTGCTATTTTCGTTAACCTCCAATAGCTCATTGCTTTACAATCTCACTTGCGTGTTGATCAATACTTTCTTATTTCACTACAAGTTACAATGAAAGCAATTGTTTGTGCATAATTTTATATCTTAGTTTTGTCTGCGATGTCACAAACTGCTCTTAGTTTAAGTAAATTAAAATTTAGGTGAAATGAATCCTCAAATCTGTAGTGGTACGTATAAAAAATACTTTTAGCAGTTTAAGATTTCGTTTTTGCTAAGAAGTTTAATTGGTATTATCATTCAATTTATTGTGGGCCGCGAGTCCTACTCGGGAAAATTACGAAACATATGTAGTGTAAATGAAATGGTTCTTTGAAGCACTGTCTTAGGCCTCTAAACAATCTTTGTGGCCTACACAAATGTCAAAAATGTTGGTGAGGAATTATAAACGTAAAACGTTTCTAAACAAAGAACTAAACGGATTCTTAACTTTATACTTTCATGATCAGACTAAGTTTGCATTATTTATTATTTCATTATAATAGTAATGTTTAAAAATAATTCAAGTTGTAATTTTTAACGTAGACACATGGGTGTGAGTTAAGTTTCATTTATTTGTGATTTTTAACGTAGACAAATGGGTGTGAGTTAAGTTTCATTAATTTAAGTTTATTGAGCACTTGACGGGAGAGTGAAAAAACAACAACTTGGGTCATATTTGAATGGGCATTTTTCATTTGCTTATGACATCTGGCCTGAGGGCCGTGTTTTTTTGAGAACCCTGTTTTAATAAGATCTACAATACCCCATATCTGTGTGTACTATAATCGGGACGCGTTTACGGGACGTTACACGTTTGTGTTGGAAGTCTGGCTTTTAAATTAGTTTTGATCCGAAATCATAAACCAGAAATTCGACCCGATTTTCGAAAAAACCCTAAGGCTTACTGGTATAACACGTACCTTCGAATTTCATTTCGGTGATCTGAGTCGGCATATGCCGAATTTCAAATCAAGCAATCACGATTGAACAAACTGCTTTTATTTACAAGATGACACATGAACATGAATACACAATTCAACATGAGAACAAGCACAAAACGATTGTTTTGTTGCCGGTCGAATCTCAACAGCAATTCTCTGAACACATTTACAATTTTCGAGGCGACCAGGCAGTCGACCGATATCGTTAAAAACATTCCCATTGCCCCATAAGCTTTAATGCTTGACTAGCGCCAACTCTTTCTTATCGTTGTAAGTCATACATGGTAACAGTCTGTTCTTCCAGTCCCTAAATGACACAGAAACGGTGACGATGTTTAAGAGCAAATCTATGTTGAACATGTTCCCCCAGAAATTGATCGAAGCCATACTAACATGCATTGCCATGAATAAGATGTAAGATGCCATGTTGGATAAGACACAAACGCCAGCGCATATACAGAGTCGGATCACTGTGTGTCGTACGAACTCGAAGTTCGGTCGAGCCTCCCCTGTCACACAACACAAACGGTAGTGTTTTGCCAGTGGGTAGAAGAAAAGTCCAACAAGGGAAAACTGGAAGACGAATGACGCGATAAAAACAAGCCATCCGATCATGGGTGCTACCTGTGTATCAATCGTGGTCACGTCATAAACGCATCCATTTGGAGAGCTAATAATGTTGTACCCCGATGCATAGACGACAGATATGACAGTACTAAATGCTGGATAACCTATAAGTATCGCAGCGCTAATAAAGCGAAGCAGAGGAGATCCTAAGTGTCGGAGTTTAGGATGCTTGTACATTTTTCGTTGACGCGACCAAAACAAAAGGTAGAGGCAGTTATGAGAAGCTTGAGAGATCCCCAACAGTTGATAATTGTAGATCTTACACACCAGGTCCGATATTTCGCCGGAGTAAAGCACGCATTGCTCTAAGATGCACCGGATGAACAGTAAGACACTAGCAACAAGGCAAAGAGCTCCTTTGGAAAGAAAATCGTCGAAACGTGTTGAAAGACTCTTCTTTTTGTTCTGGCGACCTTTTTTACGTCGATATTCGAAAACAGATAAACTTATGATCAAGTACAGCGTGATGACTGTAATAAACACATTTGGAATCTCGTCGCTAAGCCAAAGTCGAAAAATATCGACACTCGGCTCAAAAATCATGTACGGAGACCCTGTACCGTTCCTGGTATCATTCATAGCCTGAGTAGTTGCAGTGTAATTTATAGCCGGAGTAGTTACAGTGTCATACATAGCCGGAGTAGTTGTAGTGTCAGTCGTAGCCGGAGTAATCGCGGAGTCGTCCATAGCCAGAGTAATCGCAGAGTCATCCATAGCCGGAGTAGTTGTAACGTCAATCGTAGCCTGAGTAATCGCAGAGTCGTCCATACCCGGAGTAGTTGCACTATCAATTGTAACCGGAGTAGTTGTACTGGTACTCAGATGTAGTTTAAAAGTGTCGGCAGTCTCGCAATACTGTACAACCTATGCACAAGTACTCTATGAGGTCCACCAAGCGATAGAGGGGGCGTGAAGAGCTGGGATAATTTCTGATATGTATCAGATCTTGCAAATGTATCATCAACCAAGATGTGATCCTGCTTTATTTTTTAGAAAACAAAAAAGAATGATTATTTATAAAAAGTAATTTCATTGTTGTTTTAATTTTTGAATGTGGCGTAATATAATGTTTTTGAACGTTCCCAGTCGAGGTTATCTTTCGAAACGAAACTGAATACATCCT
>QLIY01000858.1:36898-67864 GCA_003260075.1 Phallusia mammillata | reverse complement strand
TAAGTTTAATGGTGAAAATAACGGCCCAAATAGACGTTAAAAGCGACATGCTTTATTGTTCAAACGTTTGATATCACTGATGATGGCATGAGCATTTGCCGAAACGTTTGAACAATAAAGCATGTCGCTTTTAACGTCTATTTGGGCCGTTATTTTCACCATTAAACTTACGTTCTCAATTCGTTTGGTTATTGCTGATTTGTTGACGTGTAGTAAAGGTTGCTCAATATTTCTGCATATTTGCAGAAAGCAAACCAAGTATGTGAGTGTAAAGTTGCAAATTAATCAAACAAATCGGAAGTTAGTAGAATGCTTTCAATATTTTGAAAATTAGTAACAATCAAAAATATGAAAAAAATGGGCCTATAATACGCGGATAGTACTGTCAGAAATTTGTTTAGGGGTCCATGGGATATGTTTAAAGTGTTAAACTTTAGATCACAAAATATTTTCACAAATGTTCAAAATGTTCACACTGTGAAAAAAATAAAACGAGAAAGGACTGATGCAAAAAGAAAGAATATTTTGATTCTACCGGAAGAAGAAGTTCACGAGCATTTTGAACATCGTACATCCTTATCCGAAACAAATCTTCATCGAATGCCACTATACATCGTGTAATTGAAAGAACGCTCGCCTCTGCAAGCGACTTGACAACCAGTTGAGTGCAACAGTGGAAATCGAATATCAATTTCTGCCAAAGGTGAAAAGCAAGGTAATCTTACGAGTATTAAAATTTACAAACGGTATTAACTAACTTAAAATTGTAACAAAATAAAGAAACTGATAATATATAACTGGTAACAAAAATACACGTATTTACTTCATAAACTTCTATGTGTGATGCTTGGTCAAACAGAAACAGTATTGACCCAAATCTTTCTCTTGACAAAATACCCATTCTTACGTTTTTAGAAATAACCGTGGATTGGTACATAGGACTGATTCGGTTCAAATCCAAGGAGGTAAACAATTGGGGGAAAAAATCCCTTCGTTTTTCGATGTCATATTCAACCCAATCCACGAGAAGTCTATAAGCTTCCGCCTCATAATGTTTCTTAAAAAAAACGACAAAAATAACACTGTTGGTTCTTGTGACAAGAGAAGGTTATTTGGAAGAGTTCTACTCACCGTTTTGTTCTTTAAAGCAAAGATATTTTTAACCATATCAAAATTTGCCCCCAAAAGCCACTCCTCTTTTCTGAAAATGTCATAGTGATCAGCAATAAACTTTCCACTTTCTTCTTCCAACGGGGGGGGGGATTTTAATACTCGTAAGATTACCTTGCTTTTCACCTTTGGCAGAAATTGATATTCGATTTCCACTGTTGCACTCAACTGGTTGTCAAGTCGCTTGCAGAGGCGAGCGTTCTTTCAATTACACGATGTATAGTGGCATTCGATGAAGATTTGTTTCGGATAAGGATGTACGATGTTCAAAATGCTCGTGAACTTCTTCTTCCGGTAGAATCAAAATATTCTTTCTTTTTGCATCAGTCCTTTCTCGTTGGGGGGGGGGGGGGGGGGGGGACCAAATTTTAATCGAATTTTCGGTAGTTAAATATTTTCCGTTTTCTTCGAGAAAAAAATGAGTACACAATTCCTTTTACTCTAAAATTAAAAAAGGAAATTTTAATCTCTTGAAGGATTCATAGTAAAAGATTTGTTTAGGGTTTTTTTCAAAAATGTTTACTTTGTATCATCATGTAGTTTGAGGCTGCCAGTAAATATTTTTGATTTGTTACTAATTTTCAAAATATTGAAAACATTCTACTAACTTCCGATTTGTTTGATTAATTTGCATTTTTACACTCACATACTTGGTTTGCTTTCTGCAAATATGCAGAAATATTGAGCAACCTTTACTACACGTCAACAAATCAGCAATAACCAAACGAATTGAGAACGCTTTTGCAACAACGCGGCTTCTAAATTGCTTATTGTTTTTTAGGGACCTGTGACTATTTTGAAACATGCTTTGGGCGTAAACAGAACCTCTTACTCGAAGATTTTTAAAAAAAAAACTACCAATTTTCCAAACTTTTTGGTGATTCTTGCCCTACGTTATTTTGTTCGATGCTTGCTGGGCACAAATATTCACAATATATTTTCACAAATATAATATCTGTAGCGTTTGACTAATGCGTATTTTACAAATTATTAACCCTACAAATACAAAAACAATCTATGTAATGCAAGACGTGCAAAATAGGTCGCATTGTATGAAATAGGTCGCATTCCACTCTAATTTTTGCTTTAACTCTTTGTTAAATTTCGCAGAAACCGTATGCAATTGGGATTATCGCCAAACTAAATGATCACTTATATATATATTTTTGGAGATCAAGACAAATGTAGTTCTGCTGTAATAAAATTGAATCTGACAGAACTTAAAAATGGATGGCAAAACGAAACATCGATGAAAACTGACATGAAATGCCAAAATGCAATAGTATTTAATGGTGTGTTAATCCGATTGCTCCGTCGGCTGGATGTATATGATTTGTTCGTGTGTAGGGAAGATTTGGGTGATGGGTACAAAGACTTCAACATCGGGGACAATGTTCTCGTTCTCCAGACCCACAAGGTAATAATTATTTCCGATCGGTAATAATTATTTATTACATACTATTTGTTGTCTTAAATTCTATTTCACATTTTAGTTGTATCATTCAAGTTTTCAACGTAGCATCAAAATCCTGGACAAAAGTTTTGGAACAGACCACTTTTTTTAAAATTTCCAATGCAATTACAAATTCAAACAGCTGAAAAAGAATCAAGTATGTCCATTGTCACATAATTAAAATTTGACTCCTTAAATCACGAACAAAAGCGATCAAATGTTTTATTGTGTATTTTCAAGACTAACTTCTGTTTGTACCGCTCATGGACCATCTTTGTTTTAACAGATGCGTGAGAAATATAAAGATAAAATTCCTATTACTGGAGTGAGTGCAACTACATTTCATGAGGTTCTTGACTTCATTTATTCAGCCAAAATTATTATACGGGAACGTTAAACCTAGACCAGTGGTTCTCGATCTGTTACTCATCATGTACCAACTGGAGACCTTTTCTCTCGCTGCGCACTGTACCTAAACCCTGTTTGGATGGGTTGACCAAGACATATGCCCATTCTTTTTATCTCGGACAGTACATTCCTAAAACCAGCAAGGTTAGCAAAATCCAAAAGAATTTTCATGAGTTTCGCTCAAAACCCGGGTTGATCGGTTGGTTCAGTTTAGTTGCATTTCATGATCTGACTTGAATTTGGTATAGCAGCTTTTCGCGTACCACCTAAAGAGATCTACCACTATAGTGGTTCGCGTACCACAGGTTTGAAAACCACTGACGTAGACAAACCGCACCCAAAGTTTTATCCCAATATACTTTGCTTGATAAAATGATCTTAATCATTTTTTTTAAATATTTTAAGCAAAAAAATGAATACAACAACGTACCACATTTGGCAAACCACCCAAATTTGTATGGGTAAAAATTTTTTTGGAAACAATTGCGCAATACAATCCTTATTTTTAGGACTGCGCACAAAACAAGTTTTTCTACAGCACCACTGCAGTGTGGCGTATTCAGACTAAAGAGGGCTGGTTTGTAAGTTGCGGGTAAATATCACCGGTGGTAGGCTGCGTTTTGACATGCGGTTTAGCAAGCAGTTTGAAGTCGGTAAAACTAGGTTTATCTTTGAGACTGTTTTTGATTTGTTTTGCAGTTGCTGTTTTAAATAATTTTGACAGGCAAAGATGGCGCTCAATTTGACCGTGGCAAATATTACAATCCAATGAAATTTGTGAAAAATGTTGTCACCTTCTATACAATCTTTTAAGATAAAATACCAAACTTGAAGCACTAACACAGGATTTTTTAGCGGTATAGATAGGTGCATCTTAACGCCTTGTTTGGGTGCATGAATGGTGTTTTTAAGGTTAAGTGACTTATTAATTATGCGCATAAACCTATTTCTCCTGGAACTACAACAACAATAACAAAGAAAATTCATTTTGTGTGTGTTTTTGTGTTGTGTTCGCAAATGTGTTGATAACGTGCTTGCTGTCTAGATGTGCATTGTTGTTGCCTTCTTTTGTCACGTGTTTTTGCTTCGGCCAATCAGTGAAAGCTATTTGTCTCTGTCTTGCCCCTGTGCTGCGTTTGTGTAAATAATGACGAACAGAAACGACAGCGCCCCATTTGTCCACGACAGATTGCTTATCCCAGAGTCTTTTTATAAGCAGAATGTTTGCGACCAATAGCGCCCCGTTTTATTTACCATCGCGTTCCGTCTCGTTTGTACCTGTGCTGATCGTGCCCTTTGATGTTGACTGTGGAATGCCCCTTTATAGTTGCAGTTTCTAATGTCCAACAGCCTTAAAATGTTCTGTTTTAGTCATTCTCTACTATTGTCCATTGTGTATGTCATTTTTGTCATTGGCCTGCCAATCAATCTTTCGGACCCATGGCAAAAGGGTCCTCAAAAACCATTCGGGTTCGGGCCGGGCTTCAGGCTTGTACTTCCGAGTTAGAACTCGAATTTCGGGCCCACTTGCAGTTCTGAACCAAATTTGTATGTTTATAGATAGCCTACAACGGCTGTTATATTCTTAGAGACAAATTCGTAAACTATCACAAACTTTGAGAAATATACAGAGAAAACAGATCTTGTACTTCAGTATTGCCTGACCATTTTTAGAAATTTGTTTTGCGGCCTGTGTTGAGATTTATTGATACTCAACAGAGTTAAAGTGGCAGTACACAACCTCAGATATAAAAAAATGATTAAACAAGTTACGCTACAATGCGAAAACAAACCAAAAAGGACTAAAGCAAACAGAAAGAGTATTCTGATCTTACCGGAAGAAGTAACTCACGAGCATTTTGAACATCGTACATTCTTGTCCGAGACAAATCTTTATCGAATGCCAAGATATATCGTGATATTGAAAGAACGCTCGCCTCTGCAAGCGACTTGACAACCAGTTTAGTGCAACAATGGAAATCGAATATCAATTTCTGCCGAAGGTGAAAAGCAACATGATCACAAAAGCATTAAAGCTTACAAAATAGTTTATTCAACTTTAAGTCGCTGTAATAAGCAAACAAAATAGTGGGAACTGATTTGTTTGGAACTGTATTTACTTCAAAAACTTTTTGTGTGAAGCTTGGCCAAAGAGAAGCAGTATTGACCAAAATATTTCTCTTGACAAAATACCTAGTCTTACGTTTTTCGAAATAACGGTAGCTTGGTACATTGGACTGATTCGATTCAAATCCAAGGAGGTAAACAATTGCGGGAAAAAATCCCTTCGTTTTTCAACGTCATGTTCGACCCAATCTACGATAAGTCTATAAGCTTCCGCCTCAGAATGTTTCTGTTTTTTTAAAAAAGACAAATATATAACTATCGGTTTGCGAAAATATTTGCATGAAAAGGCAATAAAAAGGTACCGAATTTACTCGATTGTAAGCCGCCCTCGATTGTAAGCCGCACGCTGGAATTTTAGATACGAACCTGGGCGCTGGCAGAAATTTTTCCAGCGGGGGTCAATTTTTGACAAATACACACTTGCAGGGATCTATAAAATAGGCCAGCGGCGCAGTAAGTTTTTACTGGTGAAGAAGATACGGCAATGCTACCGTAATATTATATGGGAATTTCGTTACGTTATATTCGTTAAGTAGTAACAGCTTGTTGAAAGAATTCGAAGTCTGAAATTCGTAAGTAGCATTTTTCATAAGATGGTAACAAAGCAGGCTTATAATGGGCTACATCTTTGCCATTTATTTCGCCTTGAATTATCGGAATTCACAAAAATTAGGTGTTATACACTGAAATGATTTAACTATTTTAACAGATAGAATCAGTATAAGTTTTTCGTTCAGCGGTTCTTAAACTGGGGTCCGCGGTCCTTTAGGGGGTCCGTGAGGCATCTTTGGGGGGACCGCGAAAAGGTTGAAGTAATTCTATAGTCTTATTTGGCGTCAGTTTGTGCCACTAAATAAGTTTAAATCAAAGTAGAATTGAGAATCAACTGTATCGATTGCTAAGCAATAGCCTTTATTGCATGACAACTAATAAAAATGTAATTGTTCGCGCACAACCGTAATGTTTTTTGTTTGTTATGTCTATGATGTCAGATGCTGTCTTTCGATCATTATTATGCATAATTTTGCATAACTAGCTAAACTCCTGCAATCAACTTTCGTTTTTCTGAAATACACATTCAGACTTAAGGACCGCGAGCCCTCGAAAAAATGGTAAAGGGACTGTTTTGAAAAAAGAATGAAAAAAAAAAGAGAACCACTACTTAAAGTTACTCAATAACGCTAACCAACTCAAATTTAAAATTTTGGCTCAAAACTAAATATTCAACCACAAATCGAATAAATACGTCCAAGTTTGACAAAACCCGAAAGAATTCCCTCCGAGTGGACGTTTCGAAAATCATCGTACATCAGCAATGAATTAAAAAAGACTTTTAGTCAACGGTAAGTTAAAACGTTCCATTAAAAAATAATGTATATAGCAGGGAATAACATGCGCCTCATTTTACACCTTTAAAAAATATAACTGGTCCAGTTACGTCACCATTCCTAATTGTTTTTAACAAGTCAGCGTTTGATTGTGGACGCTGAAGCTGCTTTAATGCATAAACTCCCATACGAAGGGACTCGACACCTTGTCGTTGCTGTAGGGGCTTACAATCACTAAGATCGAGTCCAACCCGGTGCCCAAACGGCAATGCACCATCCTGGGTACACTACTCTGAACAACTACCTTACTTATTATGATGCTTTACAAAGAAATGAAACAAAATGCTGGATCGAACGTGGCCCAGAATAAAAACGTTTGCGTGTGCGAATACCAATGCCCAAATGCGAATACCTTGGGAAAATCCTCCAAAAACACAGAGTTGACATCGCTCTTCTCCAAGAAACCCACCTACAGCAACATCACCGGAATCAAAGACCCGAATACCAGGATACTTTCTTGTTTCAAATGTCTGCCATGACAAATACGGGATCTGCACCTATGCGAAAAACCCTTCTGAAGTAACAGAATTGCACTCAGTCTTATCATCCAACAACACTCACAGATCAGCGGTAAAAATCAATGAATTAACGATTATTAACCTGTACAAACCACCAAAGAAAGAATGGCCGAATCCTCCTCTTCCACCATTTCCTCACCCCACTTTACACATTGGGGACTTTAACAGCCGGGGGGGGGGGGGGGGGGGGGGGGGGGGGGGGGGGGGGGGGGGGGGGGGGGGGGGGGGGGGGGGGGGGGGGGGGGGGGGGGGGGGGGGAACGACAAAGAAGGCGAACAATTAGGACAATGGATAAATGACACAAATCTTTATCTACTATATGACCCCAAAACCCAGGGTACCTTTCACTCCTCAAGATGGAAGAAAGATTATTCAACAGATCTATGCCTCGTTTCAAAAACGACAAACTTGATCCCTTGCCAGCAACTACAGAAATTTTGCCCTCCTTCCCACATACCCAACATCGGCCTATAATGACTACAGTTGGATTAAAAATTTCTGTCATCAACTCCCTTCCAAAAAACAGATGGAACTTCGAACAAGCTGATTGGGAAAACTTTGCTAAAGCTGTGGACCAGACATGCATCCATATTCCTCCATCAGCTCAAACAATAGCCTACCCAGATTTCACAAACTAATTATAAAAAGTGCAAGACGCTACATTGCTCCGATAAGTGCAAATCAAATCGCAAAGGAAATTAAACAACGAGGAACCATCAACCAAACCACAATTTTGAAAAATCTGTAAGAAAAGAGTATCAACAACTATACCGCACATACACGGAAGATTCCAACCTGTCATCACACGTACTAATGTCAGAAATAAAAGAGGCACTAAAGCAAACCTAAAGCGAGCAAAGCTGCTTGAATAGATGGAATTTATCCTGAAATGCTGAAACATCTAGGAAACAATAGTCTTCAATGGCTGAGGACCGCATTGACAGACATTATTCAAACTGGAAAAATTCCCAAAGATTTGAAAACAGCGATAGCAATTTTGAAACCAGGAAAAAATCCAACCAACCCAAGCAGTTACTGGCCAATTTCTCTTCTATGCTGCACCTACAAAGTTTTGGAAAGAATCATACTTGCCAGAATAACGCCACTGGTCGAACCATTCTTACCCTCTGAACAATCTGGGTTTAGAAAACATCGTTGCACCAGTGAACAAGTCCTTGCTTTAACATCACACATTGAAACAGGATATGAACTAAAAAACACAACTGGAGCCATATTCGTAGATTTATCAGCTGCCTACGATACAGTATGGCATGATGGTCTTCTACTAAAACTAGCCAAAATAATAAAATGCAGAACCATGCTGCGAATCATCTCAAAAATGACAGGTACTCGTCGCTTCTACACATGTGTAGGTTCCGACACCAGTAAAACTTTTAAAATAAAAAACGGGGTACCTCAGGGCTCCGTACTGGCCCCTACACTGTTCAACGTATACATCAGTGACATGCCTAAAATCAACTGTCGGATGACTAGGCACTAACTTATCAAGGAAATAGTCTAACAACGATTCAAAACCAACTCACAGCTGATCTCACCACTCTCCGGAAATACTTTATCCTCACAAATGAACACCACTAAAACAGTAACAACTCTTTTCCATCTGGACAATCATCGAGCAAACCAACAACTCAATGTTACCATTGATGGAAAGAAACTGCCACCAGACCCTTATCTGACGTATCTTGGAATAACATTAGACAGAACTTTAAATTATAGAGAGCATCTACAGAAACTATCAAACAACATAAAAACTAGAAACTCACTGATCAACAAAATAGCAGCAACTAGATGGGGAGCAAGCCAATCAGTCCTGAGAACATCTGCCTTAGCTCTGTGTTACAGCGCTGCAGAATACTGTGCTTCAACATGGGAGCGTAGTACTCACACTAAAAATTGGACATCCAACTGAACAAAACAATGCAAATAATATCAGGAACTTTAAAATCAACTCCTATTACATGGCTACCAACAATGAGTACAATACCTCCCCCACACTTACGACGCAGAGCATCAGCTGTGAAGATGATACAGAATCTTCAAACACTTCCAGAGGAAACTCCCCTCACCAAGATTATAAGACAAGCACTAAAAACACGTAGGCTAAAATCCCCCCCCCCCCCCCCCCCCCCCCCCCCCCCCCCCCCCCCCCCCCCCCCCCCCCCCCCCGACTGACAACACTTTCGATATGACTGAAGAATGGAAACAATATTGGTTCAATAACATGCCCGCTGGTGGAGAACTAGTAGACGACCCAACAACTCCACTGCCAGGTTTTGGCTTAGCACATACACGTAACTGGGTAGCAGCGAACCGACTGCGATCAAAACATGCTCGCACTGCCCACATGCTTCAACGCTGGGGCGAAAGAACGAATTCGGAATGCCCACACTGTGGAACCGATAAGCAAGGTACAGACCATCTTGTCTTAGAATGCCCCACAACCAAGCAAGGTGGATATCGGACAGTACATGAATGCGATACAGCATTCAGCGACTGGCTTCAAAATTTATCCGATCACATCTAAGTTTTGGAGACGTGAAAATCATACGACAATATATATAATGCATAAACTATATTTGGATCAGGGTGAACACTTAAAGCACCAACACCTTCACCAAGAAAAGTAATCTCGTTTGCTCCGAACACACCCTTTTCTTTGTTGAGCTTCAGATTATCGTTTCTTAAAATGCATTACGCATTTTTGAGCCTAATACCAAGCCCCTGCTTAATTGAACCCGAAACAAAAACATCGTCCATGAAAGATACAACACCGTCCATATATTTAAACATCATGTATATCAACTTGTGAAACACTTCTGGAGCAGAACAAACGCCTAAAGACATACGCAAAAATCTATAACGCCCGAGTGGAGCGTTGAAAGTACAAAGCTGAGAGCTTCCTTCATCAGATTCCATTAGCCAAAACCCAGACAAAGCGTCAAGTTTGCCCCCCCCCCCCCCCCCCCCCCCCCCCCCCCCCCCCCCCCCCCCCCCCCCCCCCCCTTCTTCTCTAGTCGGAAGATAAAATACTTACGAAAAATTGCTTTATTCACATCATGCGGATCCAAACAAATAACAAACCGTTACTTTTCCGTTTTTCTTTTTTTCAATTACAAGAGAGTTCACCCACTTGGTTGGTTCCTTTATTGTTTTAATAACTTGCATTAGCTTCATTGTTTGTAGTTCCTGTTATAGCTTGTTCCTGAGTGCATGCAATCTAATGGTGAACAGGTTGCACCTTGTCCGTCTGAATGGTTTCTGCACGTTGCGCTTGCGGGTGATTAGTTGCATAGCAAGATCCCGCAGTGGTTTCTGTCGCCACACTTCCAAGCATCGCCTTCCACAGGCAGGACACGCTCTGAAGCCATGTCGCAACACGCAGAATCTGCAAACTCGAGGTGCCGTTAATTGATTAGCACGCGTTTCGCGTTAAACAGCATCCAAGTTAAAGCCGATTGAACCTGTTGATCGAAACAATGCCATTTGTGACCTAACTGTTTCATTCGTTATGCACAGCTTGTTCAAGGGTTAAGTCTTCTTCCCGTAGCAAAGTTTAGCGAAGTTGATCACACTTAATATCAATGATAAATTTCATCTCTGATTAGTGAATCACCAAGCACACCAAACTCATAGCTTTTTAAACAGTTTTTTTTTAATTAGTCATAAAGACATCCAACCTTCACCATCATTTTGGTTTCCAGAAGAAAAAAAAACAGTATCGTTCGCCGGTTATGTTCTTTCTCGGCCAACAGTAGTCTTTATTGATTTAACCACAGTTTCAAAGTGCATATCTTGTCCTTCTTCAAATTTAAACGTCGAGTAGATGGTTTGACCCTGCTCTCCCAATACTTGGAGCAACATAGATGTTTTAACTTTTGCAGTCTTTACATCATAACCAACAGCTGTCAAATAAAGCCTAAATCCCCTAACAAGCTTAACCCAGTTTTCCATTGCATTGCTCCCGGCAGTGAGAACGAACCTTCCATCTTATTCGGAGAACGACTTTTGACACTATGTCATGAACTCACACACCTTCAAGCGGTTATACCTGTATTGACTGTCACGTTTAAGACGCGGTATACGCTGTATGCGACAAGTGACGTCACAACACAGGAACCACATCTACCGATAAATACATGCATCACACGAACCTTAACACGTACGTAGTGTGGTTTTACCCAGCACCGAACCACTTGGCTTTACCCCCCCCCCCCCCCCCCCCCCCCCCCCCCCCCCCCCCCCCCCCCCCCCCCCCCCCCCCCCCCCCAAGAAACAATAAGCTAAAAAATCGACGCCTATGCAAGGGGGTGTATTAATGTTGTGTTAAGTAAAGTTAACTAGATAAAATTAACGCAGTATGTTTCTGTAGCGAAATTGAGGTTTCACTGTTACTTGAAGCTTTCAAATTGCTAAGTCAATCTAATTACTCACCTCTGCTCAAGAGGCAAAAACTTTCATACAACACAATAATCTCATACGGATCGATTTTGATCCAGAGCTACAATGGGGGCAAATTCACAAAAAAACACGTTGAATACCACTGATCTATAGTGATCACTGATCAGGTTTCTCACTTGTTTGTTTACAGTTAGACGGGACATTACAACTTACAAAGAATATAACGGTTAATTTTATATATTGTCAAGTTGTTTGAGCTGCAGAGAAGAGAAATCATTTTAGTTATTACCTTAAGCAAAGTGTTAGAAAGCATGTAACCTACCTATCAAGACCGTCAATAACTTCACTTGGTTGTCCACTCGTTAGGTTTTCCATTCGCTGCGTTTCTGATTTCATATCTTGAACATCCATATTGGTTTCAGAGCTCAAGTTTGCACAACAAGACTTTTGATAACTTCACACCCCTGTACACTATACAGCACAGTGCGCACGCAGCCAAAGCATAGTCACTCAAAACGAGTCAAGCGCAACTGAAGAGTACAGGGATAAAAAAGTTTTTTTGTCCGGTAATAATTAGACCGTAAATCTCTAAAGTTGAGCGAAACATAGCACACCCACCCCCATAGATTTTCATTGATACAATAATCTCAACCATTTTCTTTTCAAGCACAAAATAAATAAAGATGCCTTGTGAAATGTAATAATAATACGCTGCAGATTTTCGCTAAGCATCCAACTTGTGGGCGAAAACCTTCTCTATGTTTCACGTTTGTTTTTGATTAATGATCAAAAACAACACATTTTTCATTTCTAGGACTGCGCAAGTGAAAACCATTTTCTCGCCATTACTTATAGCCTGTACCTCGATTTTCATAATGGTTAGTCAATATCATTTACAGTTTGGGTCCCACAACTACCATTGGCAGTAGTTCAAAGCGTTAAACAAGCAGTTTATAGTTAACATTGTTATTGATCCATGCTGAATGTGGCCGATCAAAGGCGTCACAGCACGTTTTGATGCCTCGTTTTCACATTTTGCGGGGTGTGTTATGAGAAAATTTTTTAAATGACAAAACACGTTTTATAAAAAACTACCCCCCCCCCGAACATCCATATTGGTTTCAGAGCTCAAGTTTGCACAACAAGACTTTTAAAACTTCATGCCCATGTACAATGTAAAGCACAGTGCGCACGCAGCCAAAGCATAGTCACTCAAAACGATTCAAGCGCAACTGAAGAATACAGGAATAAAAAATTTTTTGTCCTGTAATAATTAGACTGTAAATCTCAAAAGTTGGGCGAAACATGTAGCACACCCAATGTTTTACCCCCCTAGATTTTCATTGATAAATCATCTCAACCATTTTATTTTCAAGCACTAAGTAAATAACGATGCTTGTGAAATGTAATAATAAAGCGCTGCAGATTTTCGCTAAGCATACAAATTGTGGGCGAATACCTTCTCTATGTTTCAAGTTTATTTTTGATTAATGATTAAAATCAACACATTTTTCATTTGTAGGACTGCGCAAGTGAAAACCATTTTCTCGCCATTACTTATAGTCTGTACCTCGATTTCAATGATGGTTAGTCAATATCATTTATAGTTTGGGTCCCACAACTACCATTGGCAGTAGTTCAAAGCGTTAAACAAGCAGTTTACAGTTAACATTGTTATTGATCCATGCTGAATGTGGCCGATCACAGGCGTCACAGCACGTTTTGATGCCTCGTTTTAACATTTTGCGGGGTGTTTTATGAGAAAATTTTTGTAACGACAAAACACGTTTTGTAAAAAACTGAAAGCAAACACGTTTGGGTGCGAAAATGTCGATTCGATAATTGCGTACCAGCTCCATAGCCAAGTTCAAAACTTTTTGTATTTCGTCAGGAAATACTCCTTAACGAAGTGAAAACTGCGCAGACCTTAAAATGAAACGTTGCACTACACGCGCTAGACCTCGTTGTTGCAAGTTTGTAATCACTGCATTGAATACATAAAGTTAATCCTCATAAAATATGTAAAATATGCTGTGTCTTTTAAACAATTTTCTGACATAAATTTCCAAACGATGATTTTTTCTTTGGAAATACATTTTCGTTCCCTGTACGTCATGGATGACTGATTTCACTGAAAGTCACGCACGATTTCCTTTTACAAAAGCACACAAACTGTACAGTACAGCAAGTTGACCGGAGTTACAAGGCGTTTGGTCCATGACAAAGATTATTGATTTATTTTTAGATGTAGGAACTTTATTACACATCTTTGCACTTTTAGTTTTCGACTGGGGTAACGTTGTATTGCCAGGGTTTGCCATTATTCTGTTGCTTTACACACGTTAGATTAATAGATTTGAACCTGGCCTAGTTTGTTTAAAAAGTTTAAGGGTACGTTTTGTTTCTGATAGTTTCAATTAATATCTGACCACATTAACACCAAATTTCGAAGAGTATTAATCGGTCAGCAAGTAAACTAAAGTAAAAGCAGAAGAAAGTTTATGTCACCAACGGTGGCCCAAAAGTCACAGCGCAGCATGTATGGATTGAATTGTCTACATACTAGTGGTTTGTTGTGACGAACTTGCAAATCTTGCCAAGTTTACATATTTTACATCAGTATATTTTATATTTTACATCTGCATACATCAGCACGTTAACTTCTATCGTAAATTAAGCTCAGCATACATCATTGTTCATGATATGTAATGCCTCACTGCACGGTTTTGTAGTATCAAAAGACACTTTAGTCAGTGTGCGCACATTTTTGTGCTGGTTGTTGTTCTAGCCTTCGTGTATGCGAAGCCGAACTTAGGTATGTTTACAACGTTTTGTGAAACATTAACAGTCTGTTTTCTGCAGACTGTGTGGTTACCTTATGCTGGCAAATTTATCAGAGAAATGAAGAGCTTTTTGCCTATTTAGTCATTGTTGCCATTCCTGTAAGTGACGTTTCGATGCGAAAATGGCTTTTGGTTAACAATTTTTCTAGAGGTTAAGAAAACATTTACGGAACTTGAATGAACCGAATTAAATGTCGATTTTTACAGTACTTTGTAGGTTTAGGGATTTATGATTTGAGTAAACGTGCCTTAAATAAAATTGTAATCGAGCCTATTTTTAGGATTCGTTGTGAGGTTCAGCTTGAAAATTTATGTATTGCGTAAATACTGTTGTGCAAAAGAATCTTAAAATATACATCTTTACGTAATGGGCGACAACTCTGACAAAGAGTTTGAGGAAGTGAGTGAAATAAAACGAGAAGAAGATTTTACATGTGAGCATTCAGGCGATATCATTTCCGGCATAAATCGGTAAATTTACTATACCGTGCTGTCTTTAACGATGTACCACGAAATTTTGTGGCGTTAGATGCAAGTTTTTTGACCTAGCAGTATTAATCCGTTTTAGATTTCGGACCTCCAAGGCATTCTGTGACGCTGAACTGGAAGTTGAAGATCAAATATTTCCAGTTCACAAATGTGTTTTGGCCTCGGTATCTGATTTCTTCTTTACCCTATTTAGTACTGAGGTATGACTCTGGACTTGACTGACCTTTGGCGCATGTCAGCAGTTTGAATTGTTAAAACTACAAATTACTCCTTTGAAATTCTTTTGGGGGGAGGGATGTGGGTCGACAAAACCTTGGTTTGTAACAGGTTTAATGGCGAATTCGAAATTTATAAGTGTTGCAAAATTAACACACACCTTCAATGACGGAGAAGGAAAATAGATTGTTACACTACGAAATCAAATTTTTTTAAATATTACCATAATGATGTATCTGTGTTTGTGCAAAAGTTGGTTCTTTTTTTAGGCCCCGATCTCTTTGGCGATCGTCCCCTTCGCTTTTGCGCGCCTACATAATATTTTTTTAAACCGAATGGTCTGTTCAACAGCTACGTGAAAAGCATTTAGCGAAGATTCCAATTGGTGGTGTGAGCGCAACTACGATGCACGACATTCTTGAATTTATTTATTCATCAAAAATTACAATCAGCGAAGATAATGTCTACGATATACTTGCGGCTGCAAACTATACTATGATGCCAAGTAAATGTGTCATGGAATATCTAAAAAATACGAAATTATTTTTTGTGTCGGCAACGTTTTTGTCGTAGAGTTGAAACAATTTTGCTCCAAGTTTCTCCTTGGTGATGAGGGAAAATTTTTATCGCCCGGTAATGCTATTGAAACATGGTCAGCTGGTCGCCGATATAATGCGGAGAAACTGGAAGCAGAAAGTGGTAGATACATCGCCAGCCACTATGATCTAATTAGAAAGGAATCGTCGTTACTTAAACAGGAAACCAATGAAGTCAAAGATATTTTAAAACTTAAAAACGCAAAGGTAAAAGATTGACATAATTTAATGTGTTTTATTCATAATTAGCTGTGAGTATCACGAAACAATTATTGGAATTTAACAATGTGCAGGAAAACTGTGAAGAAGCGGCCTTTAGATTACTTGTGGATTGGGTGAATCATGATACTGACAACAGAAAAGACGAATTTCCAAAATTATTTTTTCTGCTAGAACTAACTCACATGAGTTCCCAATACTTGGCAGAAAGTGTGGCGTCTGAAGTAAAATTATTATTGATATTTTTTGTGATTTTCTCTTTTGAGATCTAATTTTATTTTCGGTCTTAGGAACTTGTTCTGAACTTTCACGATTGCACAAAGCGGGTTGTGACGTCATTGTCCGAACTGACGGCATTTTCGTACTCGCGCAGTATAGTGGTATTTGACAGGCGCCACACTCGCATTCGAATGTTCGACACAGGAAACAAACGGGAACGGATTATTATTGTAAGTTTTTGTCAAGCTGCTTGTTGCTATTAACAGGAATATGCAATTAACCAAAATGTTTGCGAAACTTAGTTTAGGATTCAACGTAGGATAACACTCAATTCATGAATAACGTATAATTATATCTGACCGAAATTTGCTATAAAAACACTTAACCTGAAATTTATGGATACTGTTATGTGTAATGTGGTATAATTTAACCGCATGTAACGTCCTTTTTCCCTGCATCCTAAAAAAATCACTAGATGTTTAAGCATGTTTCAATGCATTCAAATGTGTCTGTTCATGTCGCAAAACAATATGTCATTTACTGTATTACTGTGTTCGATTGGACCAGGAAAATTCCTCTTTAGGAGGGCATGCAAAAGCTGTGAAAGTAAAGGATCATTTGTATGTACTCGGTGACGAAAAGCAGTACAGCAGCTCTTTGAAAAAGCTGAATTTAAAAGCATCCCCCTTTACGTGGGAGAATGAGACTGCAATGTCTGAAGAAATGGCCAACATTTCAGCATCGGCAATGGACGGTATATTACGTTGTGTAAGCCTGAGATTTAATCGTAAATATAAATTCTTTGTTTGTTTTAAGTTTACATTTTCGCCATTGGTACCACAAATATCGTAAGGCAGGGCAATTTGCAGTTAATGGTTTCCTATGATTCGACGACCAAACAATGGACAACTATTCGACACGAAAAAAGATTAAATTTTCCGATTCCTGTTGAAATAGACATTACCCCCCCCCCTTTGCAGTTAATGGTTTCCTATGATTCGACGACCAAACAATGGACAACAACTATTCGACACGAAAAAAAGATTACATTTTCCGATTCCTGTTGAAATAGACATTGCCACCCTTACATCAGGCAAGTGTTTTCATATTACTAACAGTGAATGTGTGTAAAATTGACTGTTGATCAGAATCCGGATGTGTTTTCAACCTTCATGGAAAATATTATTTTGATGCAAAAACGAAATCGTTTAAAGAAGCACCACGGACGTCTTATACTGTAAATCTGATTCAAGTGGGAGCAACTGTATACCTTTTTGAACGTGGTAGGTTAACCTATAGCTATGTATTTTTGCGTTGGTCAAATTTCCAACTTGGTCTTGTATTTATTTATTCCAACGTTAAGCAAAATGTTACTAAATCATGACTGGAATGTGGAGATATGTCAAAGCATGCAGAATCGATGTTAATATGATAGCTCAAGCGTACTTAAAAGTTTACCTTTCGCTGTAGCAATTTAAAACTGTATGAAGTATTAAAAATCACAAGCTCGAATTTGAGAAAACAAGACTAAAGGTTAAAAAACTGGTTCTTGTAGTTAATCAATACATAACATTCACGAACAGCGTGTAAGAAAAGAAAACATTTTTTCCTCCAGGAGCGGGATATTACGATCCCTTACAGTTGTTAATGTACAATCCAGATTCCAAAGACTTGTGTAAAATTTCCACAATGCAAAACGTTGACACTGTGGAAAAGTGCTGCTTACTAAATGGAAACATTGTGGCAATTCTCAGGAGGTGAATAATTTGAAATCTAAATTGTAAACAAAAATGTAGCCACAAACAGAATACAACACATATTTTCTGTGTTAATGCGTTTCTTGTATTCTTTATGTACTTTTCCCACTTGTATAGTCTACAAGTAGAAAATTGTAGTTTGGAATAACGTCAACAAAAATCCTGTAACTAAAATACTGAAAATGTAGCTTTTTGTTCCAGTGTGAATAACGATTTTGAAATGAAGGAGTTCAACGTACTTACTAAGAGTTGGAAAGTTATCGCAGAAATCCCAAACATCGCTTACTTTCAAACAATACTTTAGCTTGGTGTTTTCGGAACAGAACTGCATTATTCTATTTAGTATTACTTGTTGTTCATGGATGCAAAATGTAGTTACGACAACTGTGACATTGACAAATATTCATTGTAACTTTGTCCATTAAAATTACCTGCAATGCCGAGTGCAAGGTTTGAAATTAGTAAATTCATACTCAATGTACGTCTCACTACATGTAGCTTACTGTATGCTAAAGATCAACGCTTATGATTTCAGAGCTAGTTTAATATAGACTACTAGTTGTAAGCAACACTAAAGTTGGGCCCTAAATTAGAAAGTAGGCTACAAGCTCAAAACCACAAGAAACATACCCCGAAAATTTGTCACATTTAAGTATACACGCTTCGGATGTGAACACTCGTCTTCAAGTAATACATCAATTTTAAGCAGAACAGGCCAAAACAGGAACTGTCTGAAGTGTTTATGTTTATTCTACAGGTATTTAGATGCTCTGTCGATATAGATGGACTTACAAGTGACCTCTAGGACCAAAGTACATTATTTACCTATAGAATTAAACCTTTATGCTACAAACTCCATATTGTATTGTCCACGTAGGCTAATTTGAAAGTAAAAAAATCAACAGAAACACATTAGACTAACGATAATAATTCAAATATTAAGTCCGAAAACACAAAATATCTGTCTTTTAGGGCAAAAAAAGAAATAAGGTCATATAAAAGTACGAATTAAATTAAAAAATAAATACTGATCTCTGATAGGCTTTTTTGTGAAAATGTGAAAATCCAATGAGCTTGAGGTGAAGTTACGCGCAAAAATGTGACACATTTGTTCGATAATATGTGATAATGTGATTGTAATGCAAAGTTGATGTAAAGAAACTGTAAAAGAGCCTGCGGCGTGCATTACTAAGTGTGCATTTTAACGACGGGATTAAACCCTTGTGAGTTCAGAGGCACTATTGTAACTCTAGTGCCCCACGCTGTTCAGCACAATGCCGTAAAATATGTTTGTTGGTCTGTAAAGCTAAACAATCTCCATGTATAACAATAATATACATACTGAAGGACCCGAATTAAATCTTATTCATAATTTTTTGTCATAAAAACTTGTGTGCAACTTTCATTTTAGCCATAGTAGGGCTTTAATAGTTTGCAGCTAATAACAAGTTTGCATTTGAGGAACCATGTCTGATAACTTGTCATCAGAAGGTTCCTGGCCAACTTGGAAATATGTAATCGCTGCCAGCATACCTGTTGCAATATGTGGTGCTGGCCTGTATTACTACCTTAACACAGGTAAAAAGGAAACCCCCAAAAAGCTAGACAGCAGTCCAATAAAGAGATTCGAACCTGAAGGCAGCTCATCACCTAACCGTCCAGCTGATGTTCCACTTACACCAAAAGCTGTTGTCAAGCCAACAAAGGTATGCAAATAAAAAAAATTATGAAAGTTGTGTACCTTTAATTTTTGCATACAGGAGAAAATAAACAGAGGCAGATATTTAGCAAAGAAATATTTTACAAAAATGTGCCCTGAAAATGATTCTCCTAAAAAAATGCTTCCTGTTTGTTATCACTTGCAATTGATATATTGTGACACAGTTTTATGTAACTAAATCAGAGTTGCAGAGGTAGAGGTGTTAGGAGGAGTTTAAGTTGTATTTTTTGTTAATTTCTATTTTTGTAACTGGGTTTATTAAAAAGCCTTTTCAATGATTATGAGAAGACGCATCTTGGTTAACTCATTTTTTTTAACATTTTTTTTTTTCCGCCGAAGTTTGTCCATGCACTTTTGGCATCAAATCTTTTATGGATTTGGATGAAACTTTCACAGATGGTAGATATGGTCATGTAAATGTGTCCCCTGCTTCGTTTGACTTGATAACCCCAGTATTTACCCCGCTAGCCCCCAAAGTGTAAAACGTTTTAGTATGTTGCTGCGCACCACAAACGAAAGATTTCTGTGGTGTAATGGTATAATATAGTCAACAGAACACATGCTACTTGTGTTTCTGCAATACTTGGTGGACGGTTTTGCACATGCCAACAGAGTGGTGTTAATAGCCTTATGACTTTTTTTTTTAATAGCCTTATGACTTCAGAAGCATTAACGAATGTTGCTAATAACACCTCTAGTGGTCAGAATTTAAAACATTGTCCGATTTTGATAAAAATGAACATGACTGTTGAATGGGTCATTGAGTTTTTTGAAAGGTGTCGGAATGAAATGAAACTTGGACAGCTTGTAGAATTTGTCAGTTATGGGTGTCAATTGTTGTGTTCAACCCTGTTACCCCAACATTTACCCCCCCCCCCCCCCCGGTGTCGGAATGAAATGAAACTTGGACAGCTTGTAGAATTTGTCAGTTGTGGGTGTCAATTGTTGTGTTCAACCCTGTTGCCCCAACATTTACCCCCAAAAAATATGCTATAGTGTATATGCAAGGGCAATATGTTTTAAGCCACCCTTTTAGTTTTCACCCCAAACGCAAGAGAGTCCAACTTCAAATATATTTAGTAAAAGTCTGATTTAAAAAAATTCAAGAAGCTTGAGTTTGCATGCTAAATTTTGTAAGAAAACTAAATGCAACAACGACATATGTATTATTTTTCAGTCGGAATTGCAACAAGCTCAAGAGTTGAAAAATGAAGGCAACAGATTGTTTAAGCAGGGTTCATTTGAAGAAGCAATTAAGAAATATTCTGAGGCAATAGAAGTTTGTCCTGATAAACACAACACTGAAAAATCCACCTACTTTCAGAACAAAGCAGCAGCATTGGAAAAAATGGTAAAATTTCTGAACATAAATTTATATGTCCTGATTTTTTGCAAACTATCGTTTTTGCAATCGCCCCATTTTGTTTGTATAAGTGTACCTACCGACTAATGTTGTCTTCACAGTGTGAAGTATTCATGCATTGTCTTTGCAGTTGGATTGGGAAGGTGTGGTGAGAGAATGCACTTCTGCTATTCAGCTAAATCAACGATATGTAAAGGCTCTCTTTAGAAGAGGCAAAGCACTTGAAAAGTTGCATCGAAAAGAGGAGTGCTTGGAAGGTGTGCAATAATATGTGAATAAAAAAGGTTTACAGTCAGTGTGGTATGTTGTGTGTGGGTTACATTTGGACAACAAATTTTTAATCATAAACAATATTGTTGCATTAATAGTACAAACTGACTGTTGTAGTTTACCAGTGAGCATTCTTTTGTGTTTTATTTTAGACATTACAACAGTTTGCATATTGGAGGGTTTTCAAAATGCCAATAGCATGGTGTATGCTGATGAGATGCTCAAGGCAATTGGGAAAGAAAAGGCCACTGAAAAATACAAGGTCGGTAGTTAGTTCTATTAAAAAGGCGATTTTTAAATATATTTCTGTCTAATAATAAAGTTTTGTATTTAAGGGGCGAAAGCATACAATGCCATCTTCCCTTTTCATCAAACAATACTTTGCAAGCTTCAATGATGACATAATTTCTTTTCCAGTCACTGAAGATCAAAAATTGCAAGCCACTGAAAGGTACCCTATGACTAATTTATCAAAGCATCAGCTTTTTGACTTTGCAAGTTAAGTATAGCTTACATTGTGTTTCGATTTTGTGAGGATTAAAGGATTATTGTGCATTATGATTATGACCCCCCCCCCTGACTAATTTATCAAAGCATCAGCTTTTTGACTTTGCAAGTTAAGTATTACATTGTGTTGCGATTTTGTGAGGATTAAAGGATTATTGTGCATTATGATTATGGAACTTCGCATAAGCTTTTCGTTTTTGTATAGCGGTTACTTGCGGGCAAAGCTTGACATGGAAAAGAGTGATTACGCAAACGTAATTGACAATTGTACCAAGGAAATAGCTGACGGTTCAAAATGCTGTGACGACGCTGGCGACAAAACGGAAGGTAAACAAAATAACGCATCTATTCGTGTTTACATACATGTTGTTTGTATCCCGCTAGTTTGGGCCAATACATTGCATGTGTATAATACGTAGTGTGCGCATTTTAGGCAAGCGCTTAACACACATGTTTGGTTTACTATTGCAACCTGGAATTTATCAAAACATCTCCCAGGCGGTCAGTAGAATTTCCAATCGCTTGCTTTGTGCTTTTCAATGTTTTGTCGCAATTTTTAAGCCCTATAAATATCGAAATGGATGTTGTTCAACAGAACCAACAGCTAATTTCGTGGCGGAGGCATACTTGCTCCGAGGAACTTTTTACCTTCTCTTGGGAGATTCCGAAGCCGCCCGATCCGATCTTCAAAGTGTCATCGATATGAAAGACGTCAACGTGAAGGTACCTAAACACTTCTGGTAGAGCTACTAACACCATACGTTTCGCCTGATCCAAAAGTGCTTAATTTTCAAAACGGTATATCTCAAAAAATGCTAACGGTTAGGGCTATTAGGGTTGGGGTAAGGTATTAGCACTTAAAATTCAATAAAACTAACTCAAAAAATTAGTTACTAATGTAAAAGTTTTATGTAAATATTTCCCAACCCAACCCATTTATAACCGCTAAATAAATAATTCAGCTCTTTACGAAACCTATCGAAAATTAAGCACTTTTGGATCAGGCAAAACGTATGGTGTTAGTAGCTCTACCAACACTTCTGGTTTGTAGTTGAATACCGGTGATGCAAACTTTCGCCATCTAAATTAGTACATTGGATTATTTTCATTTGTAACTCTGTTGAGTAAGTGACAGTGGTGCACATGTTATCGTGGCAGGGTCGAATTTGGAACAAGTTTTCACTTTCGACACTCTAAAGCAGGGGTTCTTAAGCAGGGTTGCACGCACCCCCAAGGGGTGCGAGAACTGTTCCTAGGAGGTGCGGGGATGCATGTATAAAAATTAAATTACAAAAACAATGGTTTTGTTATTTAAGCAATTACAGAAGGGGGTGCGAAAATTGGTTGGTAATTTAAAAGGGCTGCAGCAAGGAAAAAGGTTAAGAACCACTGCTCTAAAGCTATGCTTGAAAATTAAACAACGTACTGCATAAACGCATTTCTTTGACGCAATATAGTGCATTTCCGTTTCTTACTGTTTACATTGAATAGCGGTATTGTGTTTTAAACAGCTTAGTGCATATCACTTTCCTTACAAGCTGATTGGAGATATAATCTGATTAAAAAACTCCCGTTCCTTATATTTAGTTTTACATATTCATTACATTTTACTTCATTTAATGCTAGGGTGTCCAAAATGCGGCCCGCGACCGCCATTGTTTCAAATTGTGTTGCGTATGGCATATCATAGTTTGGATTAAGTTTTGGGTTGTGGTGACTTCACGCAAAACCTCTATTTATCGTTAACTCTATTTACCGATAAAAGGATGCAACAAATCCCACAATTTCATGAAATCCCGTGTAATTGTGTTCTAATTTTACAGTTAAAAACTTCACAAAACTGCGTTGACCCGCAGACGTCTTCACCTGATAAAAATTAACCCCTATTAAAAAGTTTGGACCCCTGATTTAAAGTGTTTGTTTGTTGCAGCTACGGGCCAACGCCCTTATAAAACGCGGGAGTATGAACATGCAACTGCAGAACACCGCACAGGCTGAATCTGATTTCAACGAAGCTGTAACAATCGACCCAGAAAATTGTGACGTTTTTCACCATCGTGGACAGGTGGGTTAACACTTATTTAACGAAGTAATTTTCAAGATATACGCCAGTACATGTCATTACAAAAAAGGTGCTTGCGAAAAAATAAGTGAGCTTTGCAAGAAAATTAAAGAGTTCAAACCGGGGGGGGGGAATTTAAAAGGGTTGCAGCAAGGAAAAAGGTTAAGAACCACTGCTCTAAAGCTATGCTTGAGGGGGGGGGGGACGAAAAAAAATGCAAAACTTTTGGAAAGGTAGAAAACTATCCAAGTTACAGTGTAATCAACTTGACGGGGGGGGGGAACGAAACAAAATTGCAGAAGTTTTGGAAAGGTAGAAAACTATCCAAGTTACAGTGTAATCAACTTGACGGGGGGGGGGATGTATAAAAATTAAATTACAAAAACAATGGTTTTGTTATTTAAGCAATTATAGAAGGGGGTGCGAAAATTGGTTGGTAATTTAAAAGGGCTGCAGCAAGGAAAAAGGTTAAGAACCACTGCTCTAAAGCTATGCTTGAAAATTAAACAACGTACTGCATAAACGCATTTCTTTGACGCAATATAGTGCATTTCCGTTTCTTACTGTTTACATTGAATAGCGGTATTGGGGGGGGGGGGGGGGGGGGGGGGGGGGGGGGGGGGGGGGGGGGGGGGGGGGGGGGGGGGGGGGGGGGGGGGGGGGGGGGGGGGGGGGGGACTTCATTTAATGCTAGGGTGTCCAAAATGCGGCCCGCGACCGCCATTGTTTCAAATTGTGTTGCGTATGGCATATCATAGTTTGGATTAAGTTTTGGGTTGTGGTGACTTCACGCAAAACCTCTATTTATCGTTAACTCTATTTACCGATAAAAGGATGCAACAAATCCCACAATTTCATGAAATCCCGTGTAATTGTGTTCTAATTTTACAGTTAAAAACTTCACAAAACTGCGTTGACCCGCAGACGTCTTCACCTGATAAAAATTAACCCCTATTAAAAAGTTTGGACCCCTGATTTAAAGTGTTTGTTTGTTGCAGCTACGGGCCAACGCCCTTATAAAACGCGGGAGTATGAACATGCAACTGCAGAACACCGCACAGGCTGAATCTGATTTCAACGAAGCTGTAACAATCGACCCAGAAAATTGTGACGTTTTTCACCATCGTGGACAGGTGGGTTAACACTTATTTAACTAACTAATTTTCAACATATACGCCAGTACATGTCATTACAAAAAAAGGTGTTTGCGAAAAAATAAGTGAGCTTTGCAAGAAAATTAAAGAGTTCAAACCGGCAAGACAAATTTGGTCTAAGGACCATTGCAAAACATTTGGTCAAATTGTGTTTATAATAATATGTTGGTGATTTCTAACCTAAAAACTGACATGGTGTTATTTTACCAGTTTTAAATCGCATTCGTATTGTTAAATAAATTTGTTGAGTTTGTTGATAGCTGGGTTTTTATGTCGCCAAGCCGTTCGGGTATATTGAGAAGAGTGGGGGACGTTCACCGAAAAAAAAGTTAACATCAATGTTCTTTCAAGCAAAATGCCTAAAATGTTTCTTATTCTCAAAGTTGCACATTCTATTGGACAAAGTGGAAGACGCTCTCGCCGATTTTGACAAATGCATTCAACTGAAACCCGAATTTGCAATGGCTCACGCCCAACGTTGCTACACCAACTACAGGTATGTTGGGCTTGTTGTGACACCTCGAACAAATGCAACAATGACTCTACTATCTCTAAATGTTGTTCAAAATGATTTTTTTTTCGTAATCTGCCTAAAAGTAGGGGGGGGGGGGGGGGGGGGGGGGGGGGGGGGGGGGGGGGGGGGGGGGGGGGGGGGGGGGGGGGGGGGGGGGGGGGGGGGGGGGGGGGGGGGGGGGGGAACTTTGCCGATCACCTTCGTGATGTATTTTGATGCAGTTCTAAATCTATTTATTTCGAACATGTACAAACCGCTTGGTGGCAGAATGGGGTGTGCTAACTGTCGTTCATATAGTTTTTGAAATGTTTCGGCACTTATTGTCTGAACCATGTAAGGTACGTTAAAATTTCATAACAGTGACCTGACTTAAAGTAAAATTCGTAAAACATAATGCTGTTAGGTAAAAGTTTTGAAAAGGACATCATCTATCTCTTATGTAGGGCCACCAAAACACAACTTTAAAATGTACAACCGTTTCGTCCACCAGGTTTGCTGAAAATTCACGTCATTGAGGAAGCTTTATAGTTCTGTTGGGCGAAACATCAGCAATATTACGAAACGTCATCAAATTAAGTTCTCTAAAAAAAACAAGTATTTTGTCTAGCACCACACCAGTTGAACGACGAATCTGTTGAACTTTATGTTTAAAACTATCTCAAAGCGCTCTGTTCGCAGACAATCCTTTGCTAAGAAAGACGTAATCCAAACTCAAAACGCCGTCCAACAATTCGAAGAAATAATCAAAAAATATCCCACATGTTCGGAAACATATGGTCTGTATGCTCAGGTAAGCATGTTCTCTTGTAAGCAGCCGCCTAACGAACCTTTGTATTTGACCGTGTTAAATGTATTATTTAGGCAAAAACGGACAGCCAGGATTTCGAAAAAGCCGATTCTTTATTCAAAGATGCAATTAAAATTGAACCCGAGAACGCAACGTTGTATGTACACAGAGGGTAAGTCGTCGTTGTGCTTTATCAATTTTTGCCGACATGTTAGGCTTCATTTGACTACGTTTAAAACCGTACGTCTTTCTGGATGGGAAGCAAAGTACCTTTTACCATTTAAGCAAGAAAGCAAAAAGAACTGTTGTCCACCGTTTTATTGTTTTAATTGTGTTTCTATAAAACACCCTGATTTTGGTCGAGCATTTGCCTCACCGTAGTAAGTGGGTCCGGGGGGGGGGGGAAGTACCTTTTACCATTTTAACAAGAAAGCTAAAAGAACTGTTGTCCACCGTTTTATTGTTTTAATTGTGTTTCTAAACCACCCTGATTTTGGTCGAGCATTTGCCTCACCGTAGTAAGTGGGTCCGCCCTTTCGGAGTTTTGTTAGGGCTTAGATGTAAAAAATACATTATTTGGGACTAATTTCACACTCTGCTACGTTTGCAGCGTTTGCAATTTAACCTGTTTCACACTAATAAATTTTCAACGTACTTCCGTCGTGGTCCTGTATCTGCAGATACATGTATGTACCACTCTGTCATACATGTATGTACCACTCTGTCAAATCGGTTCTTACGATCAGTTCAACTTCGAGACCTAGTCAGCCTTTTTAATCCCTTGACATATAATCCCTGATAACCACTATAATGGACAGTCTTTCTGCATGCAGATTGCTTGCTCTGCAATGGAGGGGGGGGGGACAACGTACTTCCGTCGTGGTTCTGTATCTGTATGTACCACTCTGTCAAATCGGTTCTTACGATCAGTTCAACTTCGAGACCTAGTCAGCCTTTTGAATCCCTTGACTTTTAATCCCTGATAACCGCTATAATGGACAGTCTTTCTGCATGCAGATTGCTTGCTCTGCAATGGAAACAAGACATCGACGCGGCGGTGAAACTTATTTCACAAGCTCTGGAAATTGACAGCAAGTGTGATTTTGCTCACGAAACTATGGGCACGATAGAAGTACAAAGGTAAACCTTCCTATTTTTTCCGCAAATTCCAGCGGTACAACAGACGTACATCCAGTCATGGTAGAGTAAATGTTAAAAATAAGGCAGGACTAGGTGAATTTCTGCTTGACTTAGTCTCGATAGAACCTAATGTAGGTCATTTGTCGTCAAACACGCTAAAAATTCCTACTGTAAACTACTGAGCCTTACTACTTTTCGGCATATCTGGATTTTGGGACAAAATCGTACGACCGACCTAGCTAGTCTTCGTTTTTAACGTTTTTGTTGTAGTTTACAGCTGGGTGTATCGGGTAAAGATTACCGCGATTTATTCATGTATTCCTAAGTCTCCCATTTTGTCAAATAGCGCGGATGTGGTTTAAATAAAGCATACATTTCGACAGGGGAAATTTGGACAAAGCAATCACGCACTTTGGTGTGGCCATCGATTTTGCGAAGTCCGAACTGGAAATGGCACATCTCTTTGCACTGCAAGCCGCCGCTCTCGCACAAGGAAACATTGCTCGCAAATATGGACTTCGCCCCCCAATGCCCATGTGATCCCATTCCACCCCAAAGGCTTGTCTTAATCTCCGTTTTACTAAAATTTGCATCTACATGCAAGAAAAAAAATCTAAATCCACTTGCAGTAATATAAGTTTTACAGCTTTCATGTGCGACCAACAAACTAGAAATCCTAACAAAGTTGCTAACTTAATCGTGACCGCCTTTTACAAAACGCGCCTAAAAAGCATTATTGCATTGACGACCAACATGCCCTTTACAATTTATGTTGTTTTTTCATTTAATGCATGAAACCTTACCAAATTAAGTTGTTTGTTGCGGTGAAATAATTCGCCAAGTGTGACTACAATCATTGTGAAGCAATTGTAAATGCGGTGCCTCGTCTTCAATCGACTCTTGTCCAACGTTTTTGCGCCAAAAATCGTTTAAATTAAATCTTCGGCCGCTATACATCACCTCCGTGGTTGTAACGAGAAGCTATGATTTCAAATGCGAAGTTTTGCATCCGCAAAAATACCACAAAGAAGCACGAGATAGCAAAGAAAAGGCAGCAAAGCGTAAAAAGTGGTAAACATAGTTACGAATTGAATTTCCACTTGCTGGGACGTATCTCACGGTTATACGATTTTTTAAGTTAATTTTTGCCTCTTGTTTTGGGTGCAAACAACGAAGCATATAGTGAGTAATGAAGATTCATGGTACGGCCTTAGAATAGTAAAATATTCAAAACAAAATGAAACTGATTTGTTTTATCAGGGATTCACGGACGAACTATTTCGTTTAGCTGTCTGATACTTAAATAAAAGCACCGTGAAAACATTTTGTTTTGCCGGTTACAATATGTAAGTTCCTGCCATATGTCACGGAACAGTGTATAGGAGTACGAATCGGCGTCACGTCCTGAAAGAACTAGTAAAGATGAATAATGGGAGGCGAATAAAAGCTCATAGTACGAATTTTGTGCTCTGCTGATTTTCAACACCAAAATAGCAGTTTATACGTGAAGACATTTTTTACAGACGAATTACCCTATAGAACAGATTTGTGAGGCAATATCCAAATTATAAACTTTACTGACAATTATAAGGGCAGTGTTTCTAAAACAATTTTAGGTCCAAATTTTTTTAAAGGCTATATAACACACAAACGTTAGAAAAAGAAAGGTTGCAAGCCACTTAGCCACAGTTAAAAAATAAACAAAAGAGAGTTGGCTTTCAGACACTGGCAATCAGTGTTTTTTAAGGTGTTTTTGGGGACCGTCAAATTTCTCCAGCGGTTTCCCTAAATTTGCCAGTAGCCTAATAAATAATTCGTTTAAGCAAATATGGCTATTTTTTGGTATTTAAATGAAACACTTGCGGTCTCTTAAAACTATTTAGGGTCACCCAAACCAAACCTTAAAAAAAAACCTGCTGGCAATGACAAAAATCACATCCAACCTGACTTAGGATTTAATGTCAGGCTCTTTTAGTAAAAAGTAAGTGTGATCGACTGCCAGCAGCAAGCACACCTTGTACTGGATGCGGATCTCATGGTTTTGGATTGTTTCTTTTATCTAGTAAGCTTAAGAAAGCTGTTTCCAACGTACAGTAGCCTAAAATGACATGAATGAGTAACCTAACTCTGAGTGCTTCCTGTCCAGCAGGACGCGTGTTGGTTGTGTTGACTTCCACATTACATGACATGAGCTATATAGTACATTAGATAGGCAAACTGTTTCGGCTTGTAAATCTGGTATGTTATGTTATATTGAGTGTACGATAACTTTTTGATGCGCTTTTACTTTGGTCTCGGCACATTGGAAATATTTTAACATTTTAAAGTTCATATGCACACGATTCATTGTGTTGTAACAGCAAGCTCGGTAAAAGACTGGGGGGGGGGGTAATATGCACACGATTCATTGTGTTGTAACAGCAAGCTCGGTAAAAGACTTCAACCCCACACATTCTGCCGAGGCCAATTAAATCCGTCATTCACATGGAATGATTCGGAGAATTGCACACAGCTAGAGGGCCGTTACTAGTTTGCTCATGGGTAAAATGCATTTTGTATCCACAGCCAAAAACCTGAATGCATGCCGATACCCAATCACTGCTCATGCAAAGAAGGAAAAAACGTTTGCCACATAAGCGCCGTTTTGTTTGCTGAAGCGTGACATGATGAGCTTCCTTAAAAACTACCGCTTTGCTCTCATGAATGTAGTATGCAGTTCAGCAGTCCAGTGGGCTGTGGGCTGGATAAAATGTAAGTTGGAAAAAGATAAATTGGTTTGAGAACTTTAAGTAGAGTGTAAAACAAACTTGTTGAAAGATATAAGCTAGCCAGAAAAAGATCAGTACAATTGCAGGTCTATTAAAAAGGTCAGCACATTGGCAATTAAAAAGGAAAGTTATTGCAGGCCTTTGGCGTTTATTTCTTTTGACGAAACAAACAAGGAGGTAACAAGTCAACGTTTGTGGAAAAAAATGAATGTTTTTTAAGTAACGAATTATGCTCAGCAACGCTTATCCTTAGAGATAACTGTTTTTTAAAGGTGTTATGATGCAACGATTGGATGTCTTGAAATAATGTTTGCTTGCGACGATTTTCAGTGAATAGCAGAAAACAGTTTAAACAGAGCTTAACACAACAAACACAACAACAATGGCGAACATTTTCAGACAATAATGCTTTTCGTTAGTCAAGTGGCCCACAAATTAATTCAATACAAAACTTTGCAGCAAAATCAGCAGCTGCCCTAAGTTTCAAACACCATCGTTTAATTGGGAATTATAGCCCTGCCAAAAGAGTTTAAATTAAGGCGCAGTCTGAGGCGAAACCTGTAGTGAATGGTGTTTTTCCATTAACACATCGAACGGTGCCCGGCTGCCCGCAAAAGATTCTGTGTTTTTAACCAATAAAACCAAAAGGAAACGTATGTACCAACGACTGAAGCGAAAACCCTATTCTTATCGTCCGACCATGCGTACAATTCGAGAAAACTACCATTCCTCTGACAATCAAGACTGCCATGAAAACTAGAAGGGTGGGTTAGCACATTTTACTATAGCATATACACTACAACCTATTCTGCAAACTGTAATATATTCTCTATATTTATTTATATTGGGTCCTATATTA
>QLIY01000858.1:0-19652 GCA_003260075.1 Phallusia mammillata | reverse complement strand
ATCATAATTCAACAAACAAAGGGCTGTGACTGTTACAAAATAAAAGTTTATGAATATTTCTTTAATACGTCAAATGTCATCTGTGCAATTCAAATTCCTACCTAGCATATGATGCGCCATTCATCCTGTTATGAACTCAAAATATATGTGTGTGTGGGGACCCATTAGTTTTTGCTAGCAAAAACAATTATGTTATATCAGGCCACAAAAGTATTGGTACCATACTGAATGTTTCCATCAAATATATATCCCTTACAATTATAATAAATGGGGAAATATGGCACAGTCTCTGTAAAATGGAATATATAGGAAAACCACTATTCCAGTTTAACAATGATTGTGCCCTATTTTTACTGTTACCAAATCGCATATGCACATGTGTGGGGACCCATTAGATTATGCTTGCAGAAACAATTATGTTATAAAGTGCCAGGAAAAAGATAGGGACCCAATGAAATGTAGGTGCCAAATATATATCCATGATAAATATAGTAAATCGATATGTGATACATCGTTAAATATGATGTATTATGTATAAACTGGCAATATATAGGAAAACCACTATTCTAGTTTGGATTATTGAATCAACTAAAAGTAGTTGCTAATTCAGGAAGTATTTTGTGTGTTTTGCCTGTTTCTAGTGAGCACGACAGCGTCGATCGTTTGTGCGATATTTGGCAAATTTGCCATTTCGGCTTGTTTCGTTGTCATCTACATCTACGGATCCGAAATCTTTCCAACCGTGGCGAGAAACAGCGCCGTTGGGTTGCTGTCGATGTGTGCTAGGAGTGGAAGCATGGTTGCGCCTTACCTCAACTATGCGGGTAAACCATGGATGAAATAACTGATATACTTAGAACGACAAGCAGTGGTGCATGCGTGGAGCAGCAACTTAAAGCGTATCTGTTACGACCACAATGCTACGCTGCTTCACCTGTCAAAGTCAGATCTCATGGCAGCTTCTAGTGCACGCCCACGTAGTTTATGCCAAGCAGCAACTTATATAATTACGCATGTGCCCTTCGGCATTGGTGTCTACTTGTCCCAAATTGTAGGAGTTCCATCGAGTACATCAAAGCAGTCGTATTCACTTTACTGGTTTTAACCCAAGTTTTGCTAATTCCTGTTTTTGTTCTGTAAAAATGCCTTTAAGTAATCAACTAGCTCCAACGAAAAGAGAGCTTTTATTTTACAGCATAAAAATGAATAAAAGTTTGCATACACCGTGTTTGAAATGTATATTTTGTCGATTTTGTACTTAAACATTCCAGTGTATGTGACCATATTACATTCTTTTTTTCAGGTGAATAAATTTACTACCTTCCTTACTTAACAATGTTCATACTAGCCAGCGTTTCAGCTGTACTCACATTGTTCCTGCCTGAAACTAACAACAAACCGATGCCTGAAAACTTGGAGGACATGCCACCGTACAGGTATTTTTACACTATTGAGATGTTGTAATTTACTCGAAAAAAACAAACGAGCATACAAAGCTATGATCGCAAAGAAGGTTTACTGGACGGCACAATTTTGGTGCATGATGGCTGCACGCGCTGCAGCTACATGGTGTTATACGGGGTTAGGTTAACAAACGCAAAGTAGGCCTAATCCTGCCCCCCCCCCTTACTCGAAAAAAACAAACGAGCATACAAAGCTATGATCGCAAAGAAGTTTTACTGGACGGCACAATTTTGGTACATGATGGCTGCACGCGCTGCAGCTACATGGTGTTATGCGGGGTTAGGTTAACAAACGCAAAGTAGGCCTAATCCTGTCCCCCCCCCCGGGTTCGGGTTCGGTTCCGGTTTTTAAAAATGTATATTTTCGGGTACGGGTTTTGTTCCGGTTTGGACAAATTATCCGGTCCGAACCGGTTTGTGGTTTTTTAACCGGTTCATTGTTTTTCGTTTAAATTTAATTCTACCCATCACATACCTGGCCTTATCAAACTCCAAATAATTTTGACCGTGCACTGTTATTTTTGACACGCCCTATAAGTGATATGTCGCGTATTCTTCAGTGCGCTGTTTTGAAAAAAAATCGCAAAATATGAAACAGACTGCAATTTTTACTGGTTCGGTTCCGGTTTGGGTCCAACGCCAAACGAAATATGGGGTTCAACTCCGGTTCGGGTTTTTAGAAAATCGTTATTAGCGGTTCGGGTTCGGTTTGGGTTTAAAGAAATTAACCGCTCAAACCGGTTCGCGGGTTCGCGGGTTCGGGTTCAGTTCCGGTTCGACTCCCTGCCATGTAGTTTGTTGATGTAATTACACTTTGATGGTTGAATTTGGGGTTGGTTTAGTTGCTAGTAAATCTTTGCTACCCTTCGAATGTTCATCAATAAAACATTGTTCTTCATTTGTTGTATTTTTCTTTTCCGCTGGGACAGTCTTGTATTAGGAAACTTTAATTTAATATTCGTGCGAAACAAAAACAAAAAACAGTATGCTGAACACTATATACGGATCTGTTCATAAGTTTTATGATAAAAATAACGGCCTAAATAGACGTAAAAAGCGACATGCTTATGCTGTTTTGCAAATTTCGCTTGTGTGGAAAATCGACTCTCAGCCACAGCAATTCCAATGGGGACAAGAATGTTGCATCAAACAATAAAGAAAGCGTTGTCATATACTGTACAGATGAAGAAAAACACATGGAAGATGTGTTCATACAAAAATAGAAGAAGATTTGCCGACACAAGAAAACATTTTCATACTTCTACAGCTGTCATTATTTATGTACATCCTAATGTTAAACTTCCAAGCACTTTATTTTACTGCTAAGGTTGGGTTTTGCCTGTTGTTCTCATATAAACGTTCACATTTCCCATGTTATTGTCACACTATTTTGCACATATTGTGCGTTCTTATTTCTTAGACCTAAAATCGTGCGATTGTCTTACATGTATTTTGGTTTGAACGTGCCAATGTTACAAAAATGTTTGGTTTTAGATTGGTTTGACAATACGTTACTGGTGATATATGGTCACCTATATTTAGGGAAGTACGTTAGGATTATGTCTTCCTTGACCCTACTATTTCGTGGGTACATGCAAGATGCCCCCATTTTATTCCCGAAATTGGGAACTATGTTTAAATCACAATTCCACCTGTTTTTGGTGTAATTTGGCAATGTTTAACAATTGCTCGTGTTCTTTCCGTTTTATGGAAGATTGAATTTTTGTAGCTGTTTCACTTGGTGGTTGAAAGACTGACTTCGACTTTAATATAAACCCACACCTCGTGCGACTACTTACACTACGCATCAGCATTTAACAACAAACAACAGTAACCTTCACTAACTGTATTGCTTTGATACGTCAAGTCCGCGGAGAAATAATGGTTCGAGCTTTACCTGAATACTGAGCTAAAAATATTTGTGTTTTTTCTAGCACTTTCGGATAGGTACGTTTGGTGCTCTGAAGCTTGTTTGTACAATTATTAACACAGTCGGTACGCAGTGTTCTTGCCGCAATGCCAAGGGCGGAAAACAAAACTTAAACACATGTTCAATATGGTCTGTGAAGTGCTACTTGGGAAAAAAAACCCAGAAATACTTGGAGCCCAATGCTTACACAGTTGATCTACATGACATATGGCCATAGCAATGTACACAGCTGCTAGTAGCCTAATTATTGTGGTTATCGCTTCGATATTGCTCCAAAACAAGACAAGATGTTTTTGCTGCAACAGAATTTATTGTAACCTAATAGTGTTTACGTCGTATAAGTTAAGCACTGAACAGAACACCAAGCAATTTTACTTAACGACAACACAAAATAGTCCAAAACGAATCCTCTCATTAACACGAATCTATGCTAGCAATTTAGTTTTGTAAAGAGTGAGATTTAATTGGTATAATGATTGCCAAAAGCTATAGAACCATTAGTTTACATATTGTTCTTGAATATAATGGAGTAAGGAAAAGCCTTAGGCGGGAAGGGAATCGAGGGTTTCTTTGATGAAAGATGTTGCATCACCACCGATGTCACTATGCAGCTGCATGACGTCAACAAACTCGTCAAACGATTCACAAACGACCAGATCGTCCTGAAATATGTAGAACGTGGTATAATAATAAATAATGCGTGTTTGGAATCGAGCTTAATTCATGTTTTGACAAGTAGCCAAAGACATTGGAAGACACCCAGATAAAAAACTAATTTAGTAAAACTGAGAGTGATTATACTATCAAACCTTCAGAATAATCATCGAGGAGCACTGTTAACAAATAACTGAGAATGGAAAATATTTCGCAAGTGGCTGAAACAGTCAATGAATTTAAAAATATATATTTCGCCTTACTAGCATCTTCAGTTCCTACAAACTTTACAGTAGTTTGACAGTAGTAGTAGTAAGTCTTTTAAGGGCGACTTATACACCGAGAGAACCTTACAACTCTATTCGGCTCTTTTGGAAGGTTTTCAAGTACATTTTTCAACTACATAACCTCACCTGAAACATGGTTAGGGTATTTTCGCCGGTCTCGCGCAGCTGGGTGTCGTTGTTCCGTATGTAGTTGGCGAGCACAGCGCAACCACCTTCCGCTGGAACGTGCTACATCAAAACAAGCCCACAATGTTAAAAAGTGTAGAATATGGTTACGCCCAAAATTGTATTACACCGGCATATGCAAATTTCCAAACCAAACCTATGTTTTTATTCCTTGACTAAAACGTATAAAAATTAAGACAAAAAGTTGCAACATAAAACAATAGATCACAGTACGCCAGCTCCAATAAAGGCGTTGTACTGAACCAGCGGGTCACCAAGCATTCCTATAAGACCAGGCATAGGCTACAAAATCTAGGCTGCGGTGGGATTCGAACCCACGACAGTGATCGCTGGTCTGCATACATAGACGCTTTAGGGATGATCCCAGTTATAGAGTTATGTTCATCTTAACTGAGTTTCACGTTGGCAACTCCTTACCTTAAATTGCACGGTGATGATGAGATGCACAAGGGCCCAGAACATGACATAGGGTTTGTATACTCGAAATTCCTTCACCTCTCGGTCAGTTAACTTCGAGATGGAGTTTTGTGAATTGTTGCGAGCTTGTGCAGTCACAAGCAGACGTTTCAGGAATTTGATCCTGGAAAAAAGTTGGTGTATGGAGATAATTGTGTAACGATAGACCAGACAACAAAACTGTTAGTACAGAGCAAAAATCACACCTAGTCAGAGCAGACAGCTTCTTAGGAAAACTACAGTAAACCCCGGTTAATCCGAAACCGTATTGACCAAAAAGTTGTCCGGATTAGACAAAGATCCAGAATAACCGATGTCGATTAGTTAAAGCCTTTCCACATTACAAAGCATTTGTACCTTTAGTTTCGTCCAAATAAGACGAAGGTTTTTAAACCCAATTTGGCTTAACCGAGGTTTACTGTACTAAAGTCACCAAAAATGCAAAACATAAGTTACAAAACTAGGCAAACCAAGTTAGCTTCAACTTCAAAACACAGGCACATAAACAAACTTACTTGATTTCGTTCCATTTCTTGGATCCGTGTATGAACGGCACAACACACGTAACATACAAAGGCCCGTCTACTTCATAACTCGATTCCACCCATTTCTCAAGCGGAGCGGCAAGAAAGTCAGACACTGTGCGTTCCTCTCGTCCCTGGTTTCTAGTTCTGTTGAAAATATGAGATTTAAAAACATGTTGTCTGTTTTTTGTTTTGATTTTTTCAAATAAACACAACAAAAAAGATACTTAAAAAGTTTAGACCTTTTTAACCTAGAAACTTTTTTTAATCAATATGTGCATGAACTATACCAATGAGTTTTTAAAAGTTTAAACAGGCAGAAAAGGCTACGAAACCACAGTAAACATCACAACTTGGTTAAAACAAAGTTAGTCGGTTGGATTCTTAGGTATATATTTTTGTCGTTTAGCATAATGTTGAAAATACAATGCTCGTTCAAAAATGTAAGAGCAGAAACAATAAAATATTTTGAAAATTTTTATCGTTTTATCGTTTTTATTTCAGATGGTTTAAGGCGTTGAATGTCGCATTTGCAACGTGCCACGCATTATACAGGAAAATTATACGGGTCTGTAACTTACTAATTTTGTTTTACCACGAAGTTTTACTCCTTTAGTTACGATAAAACGGCAAACAAATATTCAGTTTCAACACGGACTTTGATGGTTCCCCCCCCCCCCCCCCCCCCCCCCCCCCCCCCCCCCCCCCCCCCCCCCCCCCCCCCCCCCCACCAGGTACTTACGAGTTAACAACGTAGAGGCCAGTGTGGATGAGATAAGGGATAAGATTAATGTTAGATTGTCTCCCACCGCCACCTGTCTCCTCACTGAACGACCGCTCGTTGGCAAATCGAAGCAGTAGTAGCTTGAGATCGTGAACTGTGCTGTAAAATCCCGGTTCTCTTTGACCAGTCGCCTCTTGTATGTAGGTGTTGTGTCTGCGTACAATGTTATTCGTTTGAGTATTTGAAATAGATGTATTGTTTTTGTAAAAATGTTTTTTTTAATTTTGGTCGCGACCCTCTTGGCGTTCGTTTGCCATTTTACTGTCAGGTCGCGAGGGCAGTTATATATTTATCAGCAATAAAAAGATCCCATAAAATAAATATTTTGTAACGTGACTATATGCAGAAGGTAAATGACCCCCCCCCCTCGTTTGCCATTTTACTGTCGGGTCGCGAGGGCAGTTATATATTTATCAGCAATAAAAAGATCACATAAAATAAATATTTGTAACGTGACTATATGCAGAAGGTAAATGGCCCAACGAAATTGCTACTGTGCGGTATGGGTGATATTGCAGGTTAAACAATTGTGTAAGAAAACTGAAAGAGTTAGCAAGCTAAGCATTTCCTTTTTGCCTTAAGTCAAACTTTAATCTGATCATTGTGAAAAAGACAATAAATTTTTTTAAAATGGGTCGTCGGTTGCTAAAATTGGTCGCGATATGTCAAAGGTTTAAAATCACCACCCTAGTAAAAGTTGCTTATATTGTTACTACTTTAAGCATCGGCACTCAAAATGGTTTCCTTTGAGGGTCCCCCCCCCCCAAACTTTAATCTGATCATTGTGAAAAAGACAATAAATTTTTTTAAAAGGGGGTCTTCGGTTGCTAAAATTGGTCACGATATGTCAAAGGTTTAAAATCACCACCCTAGTAAAATGTGCGTATTGTTACTACTTGAAGCATCGGCACGCAAAATATTTTCCTTTTTAGGGTTACATACCTGGCAAGACAAGATGCGAACGCGGCTTCTGGCACTTGTGCGCCCCACAGCGGCAGCAATCCGTTACACTTTGTGTTGGTGTTTTGAAGCAGAGCTGAATCCCATTCTTCCCTGCCACGCGCCATGCGAACCTGCACACAAAATCGTTTATAGCTCAAAATCACAAAGCAAGACTGATGCTCGGTATTTCCCCCCTGATCTACTAAGAGCAAATTTCTTTATGAAACCGTATTTTTTCCAAAGTTAAACAAAGGGAAAATGTTAAGTCACGGTTACTTTGGTTACCGAGACGTGCTCATCGTCATAAGAGTCCGTTTTTGTACGAGCAGTAACATAATAAGCTTAAAGATTGTCAAAACCCTTTACGGCTAATACTAAAAGACAACATAAAAAATACAGGAACCAGAATGTTGAATCTTAAAACATCTGTTGTATAATTGGAACTGCCGTAATTTTCAACTTACCGCAGATGTGTGACATTCGTAATGCACAACATTAAAGTGCGACACCGTCGAGTAACCTTGAGTCTTGCGAGATTTTTGCTCAAACTCTTCTAGTGGGCAACGTCGTGTGTAGGTGTATATTCCCAGTACCTGGAAACATTTGGCATGAAATGAAAGTCGATCTGGCAGCAAAAAGTTCGTGTTTACCTTTTTCGGTTCAAACTTGTAACCCTCTCTGCATATGATGCACGTCAAGCCAGTTTCCTCGACCAGATCAGAAATTTGTTGAAGGATCGCGGATTTAGTGACGACCTGCTGCAGCGAAAAATGTATTTGGTTTCATATTGAAAACAGAAAATAAAAAGTGGGTGAATTCGATTAACAGTTTCAAACTGATTTTAAATACTGTGCACTGTACCGTTCAACAAGGTCAAAAACTATTGAGTCATGTAGAGAAGTATGGTCGTCTTACAATTTATTAAGGGGGCGTGTGAGTAACCGCGGGCGCGGTGTTAACCAGGGTTAAATTTCACAGAGAACAACTTCAATATGGTTATATTTTAAGTGTGTAAATGTAAATAATGTTTAACCACTCAAATCACAATGTGGATAAAGAGTGACATTGGTAATGCATAAATCAAATGTGGCTCACAAAATTCGCGTTAGACCAAAAAAAGAAAAAAGACGAAACTAAAATGTTTTCCATTCAGGTAGAGGCCCATAATGAAAATCAAAATGCCCCCATGGCAGACGATTTGTTTTGTTTGAAATAAGAAATATTATATTTTCTCACCTGTCCTTTGTCATTAGTTTTCATGCCCAGGGATCCAAGTTGTTTCTGACGTATTGCCATCGCCTTTTTCTTTTTCTCATCGCGAGTTTGTCGACGAACCTGAGTCAGCAAAATTGTAAAGTGACTTCCAGAAAGTAATAAAAGTAATTTAAAGGATCTTGATATATCACCGAATAGTTATTTAGCAACGAAATTGATAAAATCCATGCACGTGAAAAGGACAACCGAATTATGTAAACTACCTCTTTGATCCGTTTTGCGACTTCCGGGTGTTCCTGGAGAGCTTCAAGAACATTCTCAGCGTGCGGTCCAATGCCCTCCTCACTCGATATCTCCCCCCCCCCTAATAAAAGTAATTTAAAGGATCTTGATATATCACCGAATAGTTATTTTGCATTTTTAAATTTGCAACCGTTCAAATTTGCAACCGTTCAAATCCAGGCATGTTTAAAGGAAATTACGAGAATTACCTCTTTTATCCGCTTGGCGACTTCCGGGTGTTCCTGGAGAGCTTCGAGAACATTCTCAGCGTGTGGTCCAATGCCCTCCTCACTCCCCCCCCCCCAAAAACAATATGTGTCCCCTTCAGGGAAGGGGACCCATAATTAACAATGTTTTCACCTATATAGTAATTAGTGCTGTAAAGCTATGCCCTGGAGCGGTTTATGCCTTGTTGTGGTAACGAACAGATTTGGTGGGAGTTGGCTTTTTAGTCTCTTACATGCAACAAACTGGAGTGTTGTAAGGTGTCTACACTTTCCCGTTCGCTCAATGTCTTGATACCAACTGCTTTTATGCGACTTTATAGGTTGAAACAGTTTGTACTGTCTGTAGCTTAATTATCATGTCAGACATGCTTTAATAATAAAAAACGACCAGTGTCGAATATTTTTCTGCAAACCTGTTCCAGTCTGTGTAATGCAGGAATGGCGACATCACCGACCAACTCTTGAGCTGTTGTGTGTTTCGAGCAGAGACCTCCCCCCCCCCATATCTACGAAAGATAGGAGATAGTTGTATTGAAAAAATAACAATGTTTTCACCTATATAGTAATTAGTGCAGCTGGTGATAAGACATTGACCATAAGGGATACAATGCAGTTTGGAGCACCTAGCTATAAAGCTATGCCAGGGAGTGATTTATGCTTGTTGTGGTAACGAACAGATTTGGTGGGAGTTGGCTTTTCAGTCTCTTACACCCAACAAACTGGAATGTTGTAAGGTGTCTACACTTTCCCGTTCGCTCAATGTCTTGATACCAACTGCTTTCATGCGACTTTATAGGTTGAAACAGTTTGCACTGTCTGTAGCTTTATTATCATGTTATGCATGCTTTTAGTCGAAAGTATCGTATTTTTTTTCTGCAAACCTGTTCCAGTCTGTGTAATGCAGGAATGGCGACCTCACCGACCAACTCTTGAGCTGTTGTGTGTTTCGAGCAGAGACCAGTAAGCATTCGGAGACAGAAGGGAACGCCAGGTCGGGATTTAAACGCCTTCCAATCCTCACTCTCAAAACTGTAAAAATGAGTTAACAATAAAATTTATTTAAACTTACTTTTACGTGTGACTTCTGTATCAAGAGCAAGAGCATTGTTTAAGGCCAAGTTTTACCCAGTTGTAAATAACCCACATGAAAACAACAAATGTTAGTTGTTTTTGCATGAAGACAAATGATTATTTATAATCAACTACAAATGAACTTTCATTATAGTCAGAAAAGCATGCTGAAGGTTATATCTTCCTGTTTAGTATATTTTTGGTGCTTTATTGGAGTAAAGGCAGTAAACGAAAGCAATCACAAAGGAACGACATTTAAAATCCCTGCAGGAATAATAGTTCGAACTGTGACCAAACCTATTTTGTTTGATTATTCCAGGTAAACTGGGATACACTACGTTTGTGACTCGAATGCAAATCCCTTTTATGAATGGGAACGGCTTACTTTTTGTGATTGGGAATGTGAGCGTTGAGATATGACGTGGCGTTCTGTAGTATTTGATTTTTCACCATGAGGTCTTTCAGCTGGCTTCCACTGGTGTTAAAGTGGATCCCAGACACAATCTCACAGAAACAGTTCAAGTAGACCTTCTCATCATCTGAATGGCTGCAGTCGTATCTGTTTCATCAGCAAAAAGTTTTACGAGTAAATATATATTTACATGGAGGCTATATAATCATGGAGACATAAATCTATTTTAGAGAAATAAGAAATAACTGATATAAACTAATTACCAAAATAAGGTTCCAACTTTTGGTACAAAAATATAGGGAAAATTTTACGGCAAAGAGGTAAATATAAAACACGTTTTTCGAATAGCAGTTGTTTGTGGTTTTAAAAGATAAAAACGTGGTATTGTTACAAAAAAAGCAAAACAGAAATATATGTGTAAATTCGTCCCAACGTTTCGTAGGATTCAAGAGGAACAACTGCTTACTTTTCGAAGTCCAGAGTAGATATAAAGTGATCGATCAACATTTGCATGAGATCGGGATCGCCGAACGAGAGGAATGGAATAATGCGAAGGATTCCTTGTAAGATGCTTGTATGACCCTGCACAAACTCGCTGTCGATCTGCACACAAAACAACAAACATAACGGTGGCTTTACGGGTATTGACTTTCCACATAGGCTTAAAGACCCAGTACGTGTTATTTTACAGCAAGTATATACTTTTTACTTTTACTTTATACTTTGCATATCATTTTTCCCAGCAGAAACTCTTTAAATCCCACAGGCTTGCTTATTGGGCTTTTCCTGATTGTCATTTATCTTTAGATAAAAAATGAACCGACCATTTAAAAACAATGGATGTCTTATGCATGAGGTCCTAAGTAACACACACTGAGAGAGTTATGAATCCCATTCAAATTAACCTGCTGCAGTAGGAGAGTCAGTTTCTCCTTATCGCCCGTCAGATATTCGGCATCGACGTCTTGGTTGGTTTTATCCGCGGCCGCTTCTTGTAAGATGCTGCCCATGATCTTAAGCAACTGTTCGACCATCAGAACACCGTCCTCACCAGCCTGTAAGCCCTGTTGGAAGATACGAGAAAATGCCCGAAAAAATATTTTAAAAATATTTTTTTAATCACTTGCTTAAACAAAGGGAGCTTTTTTACAGTATTTTTACATTTGACAGTAAACCTTGCTTAAACCGGATGCGACTAATCTGGATTTTCGCTTAATAATCACAACAACACTTGAGGTACAAATGATTTTTAATGTGATAATGCTTTAACTAAACGACATTGGTTAATCCGGATCTTTGCCTAATCCGGACAACTTTTTGGTCCAAACGGGTCCGGTTTAACCGAAGTTTACCCTAATTTCAATTTTTAAAAGAATTTACAAATCCAAATCGATGACAAAAATTACATCCATTCATAAACAAGTGCGATTAAACTCGTACCAGATTTAGAGAACCCAGGAGAATGTTGAGTGTGTTGAGCTGGGGTCTGGCAAGGTAACGCCGATTTACTTTCAGCTTGATGGCGTGCGATAGCAACTTGAGAATTACTTCCACAAGTTGGCGCCCGTGCAGAAGACTTTTGACCGACTCGAGCCGCATAAGCATCACCTGTTGTGTTAAAACATACAAAATGTACATTAGATGAAACAAGTATTGGTTTTTACTTGGTTACTAAGCGATAAGTACTGTTTAGGAATATTTAAACAAAAAAATTTTGCTGGTTTGTGTAAAAACGTACGTCAACATTTGATGCCATTGCAAAGCTAAAAACGTATAACTAAATGCCGTTTTTATAGATTGTTAACTTTTATTTTTATAACTAATAATGCCACTATAGTGGCGAAATGATTTTTTATGTTTTATTACATTGCGTAACCAAAAACGCAGACTGATTCAAGTGTACTGAAAGCTTCAGTTAAACATTATTATCCGCAACTATAATCGTTTGCATTAAACGCGCGTGGTTCATGACGATTTTTGCACAGAACAGTTTGTACGAATTCTTCCAAATCACACATTAAACTCCGCAATAGGTTATTAAAGGTTAAATACGTCAGAGCGGAAATAAGCCCCCTCTAAATTACATCACTTATACACCGTCAACAAAATTCTCGGAACTAGTTGACGTTATTTGTCAGTGCCGAGGAAGCCTTACGTGGCTGTAAGACATGCACCCGGAACACATTCGAGACGTCACAATCACGTGACAGAAGTGCGTGTGCGGCGGCGAAGTTGATAAAAATTAGCGTCAACTTGACAGTCAACTTCAAATTGGAGTTTAACAAACACTAAGAACCGAAGCACATGTTGATTCAGCAGTGACGATGAAACAGCGGCCAACGTTTCCGTGCTTATATATATGAATGTATGTGTGTATGTGGTTGAACAGCGCATCAACAGCAGCATAGCAGTTGAGCACAAGCGCCACAGCAGGAAGGAAACTAGACGCGTCATCATTAGCACGCCGCTACTCTACCTCCCGCGGCCCAGCGCATCCAAACACCACCACTATAGCTTGTTTTCATTGTATCGTGGGAGCTCGTGTGTTTTAGGTGCGCTTCCTGATTTGGGTAATGTGAACTTGACTTTCGAATAGAAAGCTTAGTTAACAGGAACAGTATAGAGTGGCTTTTTTAAGTGCCGTTTGTTTGTTGCACTGTACTGTGTGGAAGTATTCATATGCTTGGTTTGTTTACATGCAGTGTATAAAGTACAGTTTGCAACAACTTTTGTCTAACTATACATAAAATGGTTGTCAGATTGAAGATGGCCGAAATATGCCAGCTGAGAAGTCAGAGTTAGACGTGCTTAACCGACTTGTATGACATTTTACTAAAAATTGCACAACTCTTGTTGTTACAATCAGAGAAATTACAAATTACAGGTACTGTATTGTAGTAATTTCTATAGAGAAGACCCCCCCCCCCAAATATGCCAGCTGAGAAGTCAGAGTTAGACGTGCTTAACCGACTTGTGTGACATTTTACGAAAAAAAAGGACAAATCGTGTTTGTACAATCAGAGAAATTACAAATTACAGGTACTGTACTGTAGTAATTTCTATAGAGAAGATATGTTGTTAAAATGAACGACCACTGAATATTATACTGTACAGTTTGGCTGTCAGCAGAAAAGAAATGGCCGAAAACAGTGATATAAAAGAGTCGGCTGCACCACCAGCCAAAGCTCTCGCACGGTAAGTGACAACAACATACATATGCTGCTTGTTATTGACCAATTGCAAATAAGTCGAAGGCAATAATTTCAAGCCAATCTCTAAATCCACTTACAATAGGAAAATTAGCACGTGTGCAACCAAAGCACGTTCCTTATTTATGTTCATTATTTTTGATCAGCAGCTTCACTCAATAAGGTTGGATTTATTTTATCAATGCATATTGTAGTCTACAGTTCAAATAATCTACATTGGCCCCCCCCCCGTGTGCAACCAAAGCACGTTCCTTATTTATGTTCATTATTTTTGATCAATGGTTTCACTCAATAAGGTTGGATTTATTTTATCAATGGAAATTGTACAGTTCAAATAATCTACATTGCTTCGTGCGCAGCAATGTGGGATGTCAGTGTTTTCTGCAGGAAGTGTGTTTTCGAAATATGGATGTAACGCTTTCATTAAAACACGCCGGCTGTAGTCATAAGATATTTCGGTTTCTATATGTATTCTGCTACGAATATTTCTGAAGGAAATTAGTGAGCCAAAATTTTTCCACAAACTGAAATACTGAATAACAAGGGTTAGAATTGTGCTACACTTTATCACGAACCAGTTTGTTGTTTCACACGGGTTGTAGATCGCTGTTTTGTTTGCACATGAGCTGCTCGGGTGACGCAGGCTATCGTTCGAAATAGCAACACACTGTGATGTTTGATGGTTTGTTGTTTTGCATTGCGCTGTTGTGCACGTCGGACGATTAATGAGAAATTGCGAGTGTGACAAGTTTTATCATGCATGTGTTGCACACAGTTATGGTGTGTCCCGTCCAAACCAACATCGAGACCGCGGAGAATAATGTACATAAATTAGCTTGCACAAAATGGCACAAGCAGTTTATCACCTTGTATACATAAACAAAGAGACGATATCTTGCAAAATATGTGCGGGTACAATAACATAACACCATGAACTTAGTGCTTTAGTGTCGCTTATTTCTCAGTTTGTTTACTGTTTTGCCAACAACAATCGTTTGATGGTTGAATTGTTTGATTAAACATAGGATATGGAAAATGTTGGTTATCTAACACAGTGCTTGTCAACATTTTTGTATGGTTCAAAACTTTACTCACAAATGTGTACTCCCGAGTCAAAAATTTATTTACCCTTGTAATACACTGATACTGTGTTCTAACAGCAGAACATGGATGTGTGATGCTTTGGACCATGTTCTTATTTCAGCTGTGCACCCGTTTTTGGTCGCCTGGTGTTGAAGAAAATTGTAACATTTGAAATTTAGTGTTTTATTGAACTTGTGCATTACATTGCAGCAAGCACACCAGTCAGTCGATGCGAGAGAAGAGCGCATTCGTAGATTACGACTATCTTATAAAAGTGGTGATCGTAGGCGATTCGGGGGTGGGGAAAAGTCAACTGGTGGCAAGATTCACAAGAAACGAATTCACGACCAACAGCAGGCAAACTATTGGAGTTGAATTCGCCACCAAAACTATAACCGTCGACCGTAAGTATACATACAGCCGAAGATGATAGAGCTGCAATAGCCTGATTAAAGTCCGAAGTCGGTCTCTTCAAGTTTTGGCTAAGTGGGCACCACTTGTTTTGTTCTGCGTTCCAACATTGGCAAATCATTCGGGCCCTTGTGAGCAGCATATTAAAGACTGTACTTTAGACCAGGGGTTCCCAAATAGTGGACTGAAGTGCTTTTTATTACCATTGCTTGTTATGTGGTTTTGTTGTCGCAGACGTTAGGTTCTAATTATCTGGGTCACACCGAAAAGTATTTTTAACCGACGAGTAAGTTTTTGTAGTTTTTTCATCTGGTAAGAACGGTGGATACCCCCCCCCCCCTTTTTATTACCATTGCTTGTTATGTGGTTTTGTTGTCGCAGACGTTATAGGTTCTAATTACCTGGGTCACACCAGGTATTTTTAACCGACGAGTAAGTTTTTGTAGTTTTTTCATTTGGTAGGAACGGTGGATATACAGAACTATTAATGCAGTGGTGAAAAAATGTTCTGACAATGATCCGAAATGACAGAGTTTTGGACACAACAAATGCTGAGTAATATCACATACAAAGTGTAATTATGTTAACCATATAATCCAGAGTAGTTGGTTGCTTTCATCAACAACGCATAGCATTGATAATAATTCATAACACACAGGCATAATTGCAAATTCACCGTCCTGCTGCATGTAAATCCTATAGACTTTTCCTATGACTCAATGCATCTGCTGTGTTTTATAGACAAGAACGTTTGCGCCCAACTCTGGGACACGGCGGGCGAGGAAAGATATCGTGCCCTGGCTTCCGCTTACTACAGAGGAGCTGTCGGTGTGTTGCTCGTATTTGATGTCACTAATCCACGCTCGTTTAAAGATCTTGCACATTGGCTGTCCGAGGTTAAAGCTTACACCTTACCCACGTGCCAGGTAACAATATCTGGATTGTGTTGATTTGGAATTTGGTTACAAGACTAAACTGTATCGTACTACTGGTAAAAGTAAAGTATCAGTTATGTGCAAAGTCGGTTATATTGCCAATAGACCTACATGGAAATGATGTTTGAAATTATAGATACAGACCTAAAAAGGGCGTTTTTAATTAGCAAGTGGGTAGAAAAAGGTAAACACTGCAAATGACGCCTACAAAGACATGACACGTAAGCTGGAAGAAAAGCTATGAGGTTCGAACCCACGAAAAGAGCCTATCCGGGTCTGGTGCTCTATTAACTATTTTCGCTGGTCAAGTCAAACACCACTACCATGCACAAACAATTCAAGATAATAGTACCAACTTGCGTCCTAGTTAAGTATAAACCATCCCTTTAACAAAATATGAGTGAGCATATAGTTGGTACCGGTCGTACAGAAAGACATACCTATCAAACGAGTATAGTCAATTAAAATGCTCTACTTTTATATCAGATCGTGCTGGTCGGCAACAAAATCGATTTAAGAACTGTCCGGAAAATTTCCGAAGCACAAGCGAAGGCGTTTGCTCACAGCAATGACCTGAAGTACATCGAAACATCCGCCTTGCAATGCACCAATGTCGAAAACTCGTTCGTATCGCTCGTTACTGACATCTACCGGAAGACAATTTCCAGCAAACTCGGACAAAGCGTGGCGTCCACGATCGGTCACCATGCCAACGGACAGTTAAGAGTGGCCAATGATGACGTGTCCACGACGGATAAAATTCGAAATAAATGCTGCTCGACGAACTAGCCCCAACTAATAAGTGTGGTTTGGTTGCAAGTTATTTTTCACACTGGTGCCCAAAATGTCCATACAGGATATAACTCGATTTATGCCTTGCCCAATCAGATGACCACCAATGTATATAAAGTTGCATTAAGGAGAGACATATTGTCTTCCTTTTCAGACTATGGGTTTAACTACATGCTTTAGACTGTGGTATCCATGTTTTTTGTTTTAGTTTTAGAAACACTGATAGCGATTTTAAAAATGGCAATTGGACTTAAAAGCACTTTCAATGCATACCCTCGTATATGTGTATGTCGTCTTCAAATGTTTACTGCTGATCGCGTTTGCAAACTGATATTACCAGAATTCTGGTATTTTTTTGTTGCTACAAAATAAAAATGACTTCACTTAACAACTGCATAGGTACGTTATTTAAAGAGACTTAAATATCAGGCATCTGATATTAAGCAAAACAACATGGTTTTCAGAATTCAATGAAAACTGGCGAACCATATTCTGAAATGGCCCTGTTGCAGAACATTTAGGTTTTGGCACAAAGTATTTGCATCGTCGGAAAGTAACCTGTGTTTTAGATACTGATTCAGGTTCTTCCTAAATTTCGCCGTTTAAACTAGGATTATAAAAACAAACAAGTTTTTACCCAAAAAGAATTTCCGTGAAGAAATTTAATTTTTAACTTCGAAAGCAGACTTTTTGGACTTGAAATTTTTTTGGTTCAGCTTGGTCACAAATAATTACTTCATTGCTGACGTTTGGATAAAAACCGGCAACTATCCGAAAATATGGAATAAAATCTTACCTCCAAACCGCCACACTCGCTGAGTACACTGGCAAGCTTGTAGACTTCTTCGTCGTTTTGATCGGCTTTGTCGCTATCAAGTCGCTCCACAATATCTTCAGTTGCTTCGCCCAGCAATCCTCGCATTCGGTAAACTACATGCATTGCGTCGTCCTGACCAAAAAGTAAATATTACTTAAAATTTTCGCATTAAATGTGCATGTGGGTAAACCGTTGGGTCAACCAGGGTCAAAACTCACATGGAACAACTTCTAGTACCTATCTGGACTATGCGTCAATTCGAACGAGTTAAAAGCACTTTTCTTCACCAAAAGTATCTATAGTAAACACGCGCTTGACAGAAGTAAAAAGAAAAAAAAGAGCATAGTATATGTCGTCATCAGAAAAGAAGACCCATAATTATGAATGCCTGTTGAACTTAAAAACAAAAAAAAAACGTTTCTACCCAAAGCACCATTACTCCAAAAGCATGATTAGGACTGCGTAGGCTGAGGGCACCAAATGTCCCCCCCCCCATAAAGCTCAGATTTGGGTCGCGCACAAAAAAGTTTGAGAACCACTGGCGTAGGCTGAGGGCACCAAATGTTTTTTTTAATTTTGGGGTGATCATATATTATACCTCAGTATGATTGGGAAGCCAAATCTTCTTGTAGACATCTCGCACTGGCAGGTCGAGTGCAATGATCTTGTTGTTGATGAGCAATTCCATGCCACTGTCATCTTCTAGCAGTGCGATCAAATCACAATCTATAATTTAAACACAAACGACCAGTTATCAATTTACCACATTCAGTCATGCAAAACGAAATCAACTTCCGAAGATAAAATAAAAAGCATGGGTGATAGGCATACCTCGGCAAATTTTGTTTTTCACGTCACGCATGAGTGGTCCCAGACCCGCCTCATTACTTGAGTATGGATTTCCCACCATTCTCCCCTGGAGGAAATCTTCCTGCAGAGGATCCTTGTCCAAAGAGAGGAAGAATTCGCTTGTGTCGCTCTCCTCCTGATAAGAGAGATATTGAAAGGTTATGAAAATGGGCCAGTTTGAACGGTATTGGCTAACATTAGTAAAGTGCTCACAATTTTGGATTTAATTAAACATGAAAACCAACCGCACCAAAACTTTTTTCAGAATGCGTAGATTAGATATCAAGCCCAATTTCGATTTTCGCAATTCATACCAGCTTCTCTTTGCTCTTACAAACAGTTTCACGTTCGTCTTACAAACGGGCAGGGACAAGACACTTTTTAAACTTTAATTCTAACTTTAATGTACAAGGTAAGACCGAAGAAATTTAACTGTTTTGTGTATTACCACGTCAGAAAGCGCGGACTCGTATAAAAACACTGACCATACCAATCTTAAATGGAATCCCTTACCGGGTAGATAATATTGGCGAGTCTTTCAAAGATAAACTGTGGTGTTTTAAGATCGGATGTTTCTTGTTTCTTGATCGCTTCGATACAGACCGCCATGAAAGACCGGGTTTCACTTTCAGTTCCTAAAAATAAAAAACATAATAAGCCACAAGCTGCTAACAAGGTTTCATACCAAAAACATTTCCAAACAAGGTTAGTACTAAGTTAGTCCAAACTCCATTGTACAACACCCAAGCCCAGAATCATCCGGTATACGACTTTTTCAAAATATATGTTTCGCCTGTTTTTTGGCATTCTTTTCGCCCAAGGGTTTTGTATACCGGGGATTAGTTGTCACCAAAAAACAACTACTACTGTGTCGCCCAAGGGTTTTGTATACCGGGGAACAGTTATCACCAAAAAACAACTACTGTAGGGGTTGATTTCACTGCAGAAATACAAACTACACTTTTACTACAAATTTCTTACTGGCCTTAAATAACTACATCTATAGGCAAGCTTTCGATTTGTGTCAGTAATAAGTTACCGGTAGTAAGTTCCTCCAAAAGTTCGAGAAGAATATCCTGTGCATCGTCGACCAGGTTCGTTCGTTGTATGACGAGTCTCCTCA